>CM042166.1:86074966-86090504 GCA_023376005.1 Doryteuthis pealeii
TCCCTAGGAAAATTTATGGGTCCCAACTAAAGCCATCTAACTCCTACCTTGTAACCCCTCCTCCTACCCTGTAACCCCTCCTGCAAGTGATGAATTAAAAAAGAAATAAATGAATGTAGATATTTTGCTAGTGTTAAATTAAGGACGTTCACAAAGGGTGAATGGAATAAGTGCATTGACACTAATAGGTTTTTAATTTAGTGTGTCCTGGGACGCACATATTTACATTGAATGAGTCCCCAGGAAAATTTATGTGTACCAACTAAAGCCATCTAACTCCTACCTTGTAACCTATCCTGTGTAATTCTTTTCTAAAAAAAACAAAAAAACAAAAAAACATGTATTTACAGTTAGTTTGAAATGGTGAGGGAAAAAAAAAAAAAGAAAAACACTGGGATGTATGGACATGGCCAGCCGATTGATCGGAGGGGGTCACTCCGACCACCCGTCTAGCCCAAGAAAAGCCTAAAGTGGAATTTTCTAAGTCGTGGACTGCTCAGCCACCTGGGTTCTATCCTTAAGCATCACGGGTCGCCACCCACGACCAACAGGTGGCCCCATTGGGGGAGTCTTACCCCTCTGCAGAGGTGCAGTCTGTGTATTCTAACGCCCCAGCCAACAGGGTGGGCAGATGGAAGGATGCCGCCAACAAGAAAAATTAAAAAGTTAAATATAATTACTTATATATGAACGGGTCAGTTTAGCTCAGTCAGTGGAGCATTCATCTAAGAATTGTATTTGCTACCGGTCCTCGCCAACTAAGCGCATCATTAGCACAGCTTGGTTAATCTTATCTTTGCAGTCAAACCTTTGACAGCTGATGGTAGGCGTGGTGCTCCACATCAGCAAAAATATTCCCCCTGGTCTAGCGCTAGTGCACTTCGCACAGGCTTTACTACATGTGGAAATAGTTTAGGTGCATGGTGTAATGGTTAGAGTTTTAGGAAATGGACTCATCAACCCGAGTTCAAATCCTGGACAAGGCTATTTGCATTTCACATAGCGTTAATACCCTTGGGAAAGGTATGCATCCAAGTACCCTCCCTCCAGCTATGGGTAAATAGGACACACTGGGCTCTTGAACTTTGACTAAGTAACCAGTCTAGTGTAGAATAATACTAAGTCCAATTACCGTCGAATTGGCAAGACAAGACAGCAAGCAGTCGTAACTGAAATACGATTCAGGTTTCCTGCAAAGACCACTGCAAAATGGCAGGATTTATGGAGCCTCAGAGGATCCTACAAACCAAGCAGCCAATCAGGACTCAGGGAATGGAATCACCCAAATGCATGAGTGGACGGTTCTGAATGCCCATAGGTACCAGTTGTCTTGACACTGGTTCAGTTGTGCTTGGCCAGTTGCTGTTGTTCAAACCAATAGTAGACTGACTGACTTAAATATCTAGGAGATGGAAAATTCTGAATTCAAACCTGTTAAACTCTGCTTAAGAAATTGACCGTGTGTCACATCCTGCTCATTCAAAGGAGTTGTGTGTGTGTGTGTGTGTGTTTACTACACTTAAGAAAATTAACCTTGTTTCATATCCTGGCTGTGGTGGAGGGGTTGGGTAAATGGCATACAATGATGATATCAGAAGTCGAGTTGTTACGTTACACAAGTCTGGATTGTCATTTGGAACTCTTCCCAAACAATTGCGCAAGTTCCGAGACGAATTGGACAATCGAAAGTTTAAAAAGTCAAATCCAAAAGTTATTTGTCAAACTCGGTAGAAAGGGGGGGGGGGGGGGGGAGAAAGTAGGGGGGGGAAGAAAGTAGGGGGAAAAAAACAACAAAAAAAACAAACCCTTTCTCTCCTTCTCTCTTTTGCTCTCTCTCCCTCTTTTTTCCCCCCTCACACTTTATCTTCCCCCTCTCTTTACCTTATCTTTATTTATAAAAATAAGAATTGTTAGAATTGGTAAAAAGAATCCAAGAATAAAAAGAAGAAATTCTGATAAAACTGTATAAGATAATTGCCAAACATACACATGTAGCAAGATGGGGATTATCCTGAGCGAGAACTACTATATTAGAAAAGAGAGGAAGAAGAAATAAGAGAGAGTAAAGGTTTAAAAAAATAGTGATGAGCACAAAACGGTTGTTGTGATTTTGACCGGGGCGTGACACCCCCACCCACCCCGAATGAAGAATTGAATGTCAACCGGAAGTTTCGGGTGTTGACTGGAACCGGAAATCACGTGGTGACGTGGAACGACGAAGAAAAATACCAGCCTCTTTGTGCTTTCCGATGTCATAGGATACCGACCGGAACTTGGGTTCCTTGTGGGATCACAGTAATCTAGCAGTGTTCTCTCTCTTTTTCTCTCTGCCTTTCCTCCTCTGTGATACAACCCACAAGACGACCCTGGAAATAAAAGCTAAGCAGCTTGTGATGATATATTTCTCGCGCTTGTACTTTTTTTTATCAACAAGATGACCACGACGTGCAAAACGCCTTTTTAGTGTCGTGAATTTGGAGGCACGTTGACAAGACCCGCTATACAATTATATCGATATTAGAATGTTACTTATATATCCGTTTTGGGTACCGTGAATACACTGCCATGTTACACACATAATACCGCAACACAGAAATGACAAAAGGAGGGGGGGAGAAAGAGAAAAGATATTGCTGCAAGAGAAACACTTGAAGTTTCAAAAATTTGTAAATGTTACATTTTGACAAAGACTAAAGTTTTTGGAAAGTGAGCAATGGTCGGACCAAGACAAAATCTAAAACCATATGGATGCAATGATCGGAATTGGAGGTTCTAAAAACCTGAAGAATATTATTTCTAATGTAAAAGATCGAAGGGCAGCACCATTCTTTGCGTGTCTTTAGTTTGTTTTTTTGTTTTTTTTTGCTGCTAATGGTCTTCGTTCTTCACAAAGATGAAGTGGGCGGGAAAAGAGAATGTAAAAAGTTAAAAGGCTTAAAGTTCTAAAAATCCGGACTGTGAATCCATTGAAAATTTTGAAGGACAACATGCAATTAAATAAAATTTATTAAATTTTTTAAAAAGTCATATCTTATTATAATGGAGATTGTGTTTGTCTGTAACTGAAACTATATTACTACTCAAGTCACAATCCCCTTAGTTATTTACATCACATTCTCCATGATTTTATCTTTATTTAAACCTCAATTATTAATAAAATTGTTTTATATTATCAATACTGTTTGCCATATCTACATTGTATTTATCTCGTACCCCACTTGTACGGGTTAGGCACAAGGCCCTATTAACATGGGACCGCCCACAAACCGAAGCTCATGGGTGGCAGGTGAAAAATTGTGTCGATCCCGTCGGCATTCTCCCTCAAGGGGGGCGCCTCAGGCGCTGGGCAATAAACCCAACCCTGCCCCTTTAAATCGAGGGGGCAGGTGTTGCCTGGGGGATGGCCCCCTGGGATCGACGCTATTAACTCGTAAAGATCCAGGGCCGAAGCCACTGGACCCCCGGCGTGGGCCGGATCTACATAATAACGTGCAATTGTATTTATATATACAATAAAATTGCAGTTTACAATGTGAATGGGAAGGCTAATTTGCATATTGATCTTAAAAATTTGATTTTAATAAATATGTACTTAGTATTATTGATTTCTAATTGATTGGTTTTATCTTAATCAATATTAGCAAAAATCTCGGGGATAAATCTTAAAAGAAATCAATTAACAAGAAATAACTAATTTTATTCTTTACATCCTATTTTAACTAAATAGTTAAATTAGGAAAATTTAGCAATGAAAAACGGGAGTGATGGAAAAGTAAGTTTCAGTTGTTCTATTTTTCGATTATACCCACCACTTCAAAACTTTATCTGCATTCTTATTTAGTTTCATTAGCCTTTCTAATTTAATATATTTTATTACATCAAAACTTAAATACTTGCGCCCGGCGGAGGGTGTATATATTTGCTAGTAGTACCTAAATAATAAGAATGGAATCATCTGTTTTTCTTCTGAATGATATCTGAAGAAACCTTGGAAGAGAAAAACAAGATCTCATATGACTTATTTAACATAGCAATTGCTAATTACTGTTCACCTTTTATCTTTGCTTAGTAAACCTTTTTCCCTATCCTTAATAAAAGTAAAAGTAAAGATGACGGGGCGGCCTAAAGTCGGTATCAGCCAGTCAGCGAGGGAGTCTATCCCCTTTTCAATAGCGGTAGACCAAGGAGATTGTTTTTTAGCATCTGAGGTGGGGTGCCACACCTACCACCAGCTCCTTACTTTACCGCACAGAACCCTGTGCTACTCATACGCTGAGTTGGCGGGGACCGGTATCGAACTAGGAACCTCGTGGTTTCTAGCCGAACGCTCTACCGACTGAGCTAACCCGAATGTTATTTTATGTCTAGGGGTTAGGAAATCCCGTTCATATTTATATTTTTTGTAGTGGTTTCTTAAGACATTTTATTTATTTTCTTTTTTTTTTTGCACAGAGTCCCATCAAATACAAATGATTTTTAAATAGATCTATTAGACCCAAATAGACGCGACCCTCACAGGTACTACCACTCCAGGTCAGAGTGGACCTGGGAGTAAGTATTTACACAACCTGTTTCACCATGGGTAGGATGTGATACAAGGTTGCAAGTATGGGGCATCCAGTGAGGATAAAACTCTATTCAGTAATGGATCTGCGAGACTAGCTTGCTAACAATTACACTATAGTGGGGCACCCAAATAGATTGGAGAGTAATGAAAGGTGAAGGTGTACTCCACTCCTTAGATCTCCAGACCGGGTTGGTTGGGTTTCATGGCATGTCAACCCTTGTTGGGTTATCTTATGACAAAGACACACTGCTTTATACATTATTGATGGGTATTCAAATTTTTATAACTCTTTAGATGGTACCCTAACAGGTACTACCACTTTGGGTTAGAAGTGGACCAGGGAGGAATGGCAATGAAATTATACTCCACACTCCCCAGAGCTCTAAAATTGAAACTTCACCACTAAATGCAGTTTAATGCCCCAGAACTTGAGCCTCGCCATCAGATGCAATTTACTTTCATACCAAGGACACCCCTCTTTGTGGGGTGGGTGTTCTTACCCTACTTCAAAAGATATAGTCAGCATAGCCTAAGTCCTGCAGAAAGGGCACAATTGTTTTTGTATACATTATATATACATATATAATATATATATATATATATATATATATATATAATCATTATCACCTTCCACATACCAACAAATGCCCTGAAGATGATCTAATTAATAGATAGAAACACTGCAGCGTCGGCCAATAAACTCACCACTTAACCCATTTAAACTTGTGTTTTTTCATTTTTCTCTCTCTCTCTCTCTATATATATATATATATATATATTAAGTAAAGAAATAACAAAAGACTTAGAGATTTAGCATTATAGTCTATTTCAGGGAGCTTAGACAAAGTGTCTACCCCTCCCGACTAATCATTCGCATCTGATGAGTCGGGAGAGTTAGACACTTTGTCTAATCTCCCTGAAATAGACTATAACGCTAAATCTCTAAGTCTTTTGTTATTTCTTTACTTATATATTTGCTCTATGACTCTAACATTAAGAGCACACATTGAGCTCTCAAACTGCGACAGGTTTTTTAAAAATAAAACTCTTGTGTTGTAAGGAAGATTTCTTCTCTGGACTTTTGGATTATATATATATATATATATATATATATATATATTGCAATAAAGTATTTCATGGGTAAATAAAAGATTGAAAGGTTTCTTTTATTTATCTATCTGTACATAAAGGGCAGTTTAGTAGGTTTGTATGCATGTCCAGATGAAACTATGAAAATAAAAATATCACCAGTTCTTGCTTTTTGAGCAAAAATAATGAAGATTTGATTTATATTCAAAGACATTTAAAAATCAAAATATACATAGAAATAGCATTGAAATTCTACTTAAAAATAATATCCAGCATTTGTAAATCTCAAAAGCACCCAAATCAATACACCAGGGCAAACCCCCCCCCAACTTCTATCCAGGCAATGCCGGGTAGCTGCTTCTAGTATAACAAAGGATTTCATGGGTAAATATATCTGAAAGGTTTCTTTTATTGTATAAATCTCAGTTGTAAATTGTAAAGAAGCCTTGAGAAAGGCTGAATACTCTCCAGACTTGGGAGGAGAGAAAAGGGGCTCTTCTGAAATGCACACATAGAAAAGTGAGAAGTATTGAGAGAAAGAATGAATGAGAGCTTAATTCTTTCAAGGTTAACAGAGATGAAGAGATCTGTTTAAGGATAATTTACCATGAAACTGAAAGATGATTCCTTTTTTTTTTCTTTTTCTCCTTTTTTTTCTCTTTCTTCTGTCTTTTTACAAATACTAACTCTTCTTATATAAAAGGAAGCATTTTGTGATAGTGAATGAAAGGCAATTTATAGAAGGAAAAAAATAATATGCTCATTAATAAAAATAAAAAATAATAAATAAAAAATTCATAATTATAATGAACTAATTAGGGATACAAAAGATAAGATATTTGCTAATGAGATGATTTCAAGTATAAAACCTATATAACCATGACATTCTAATAGAATAAAAGTGGTTTTATATTTTGTAGATAATAAGGGGGCTATGAATGAAAGGCAATTTATAGAAGGAAACAGATGTGCCTGTTCAATACTTAGATGGGTGACCATTTAAGTAACAGCAGATACGATAAACAAGCTGGTATCAAAATGACTTTATTCGGCATTAAATGACCGGAAAAGGGTTGAAAATTGCATAATAGTTCAATACTAACAGGACCTGTGGATATACCACAGTATGATAATTTAATTATTACAATGTTTCATGTTTACTTAAGACCTATTGCATAATAGTTCAATACTAACAGGACCTGTGGATATACCACAGTATGATAATTTAATTATTACAATGTTTCATATGTTTACTTAAGACCTATTGCATAATAGTTCAATACTAACAGGACCTGTGGATATACCACAGTATGATAATTTAATTATTACAATGTTTCATATGTTTACTTAAGACCTATTGCAATATAACAGGACCTGTGGATATACCACAGTATGATAATTTAATTATTACAATGCTTCATATGTTTACTTAAGACCTATTGCATAATAGTTCAATACTAACAGGACCTGTGGATATACCACAGTATGATAATTTAATTATTACAATGCTTCATATGTTTACTTAAGACCTATTGCATAATAGTTCAATACTAACAGGACCTGTGGATATACCACAGTATGATAATTTAATTATTACAATGCTTCATATGTTTACTTAAGACCTATTGCATAATAGTTCAATACTAACAGGACCTGTGGATATACCACAGTATGATAATTTAATTATTACAATGCTTCATATGTTTACTTAAGACCTATTGCATAATAGTTCAATACTAACAGGACCTGTGGATATACCACAGTATGATAATTTAATTATTACAATGCTTCATATGTTTACTTAAGACCTATTGCATAATAGTTCAATACTAACAGGACCTGTGGATATACCACAGTATGATAATTTAATTATTACAATGCTTCATATGTTTACTTAAGACCTATTGCATAATAGTTCAATACTAACAGGACCTGTGGATATACCACAGTATGATAATTTAATTATTACAATGCTTCATATGTTTACTTAAGACCTATTGCATAATAGTTCAATACTAACAGGACTTGTGGATATACCACAGTATGATAATTTAATTATTAGAAACAGAGAGAGGAAACAGAAACAGAAGAAACAATCTAGAGTGAAGAAGAAAAAAAAAAGAAAGAATCTAGAGCGAAGGAAAAAAAAAGAAAAAAAAAAAAAAAAAAAAAAAAAAAAAAAAGAAAGAATCTAGAGCGAAGAAGAAGAAAAAAAAAAAAAACGAATCTAGAGCAAAGAAGAAGAAGTAAAAAAAAAAAAAAAACAAATCTAGAACGAAGAAGAAAAAAAAAAAAAAAAAAAGAATCTAGAACGAAGAAGAAAAAAAAAAAAAAAAAAAAAGAATCTAGAACGAAGAAGAAAAAAAAAAAAAAAAGAATCTAGAACAAAGAAAAAAAAAAGAATCTAGAACAAAAAAAAAAAAAAAAATCTAGAACGAAGAAGGAAAAAAAAAGAATCTAGAACGAAGAAGAAAAAAAAAAAAGAATCTAGAACGAAGAAGAAAAAAAAAAAGAATCTAGAACGAAGAAGAAAAAAAAAAAAGAATCTAGAACGAAAGAAAAAAAAAAAGAATCTAGAACGAAGAAGAAATAAAAAAAAAAGAATCTAGAACGAAGAAGAAATAAAAAAAAAAGAATCTAGAACGAGAAGAAAAAAAAAAAAAAGAATCTAGAACGAAGAAGAAAAAAAAAAAGAATCTAGAACGAAGAAGAAAATAAAAAAAAAAGAATCTAGAACGAAGAAGAAATAAAAAAAAAGAATCTAGAACGAAGAAGAAATAAAAAAAAAGAATCTAGAACGAAGAAGAAAAAAAAAAAAAGAATCTAGAACGAAGAAGAAAAAAAAAAAAAGAATCTAGAACGAAGAAGAAAAAAAAATAATCTAGAACAAAGAAAAAAAAAGAATCTAGAACGAACAAAAAAAAAAAAAAAAAAAAAAAAAAAAAAAGTAGAGAAGATGAAAAAGAAAAAAAAAGCGAAGAAGAAAAAGTTATAAACAAGAAAAAAAAATAAATGATAAATACATAACAGAAAAGATAAGTAAATTAAAGAAAAGAAAAAAAATGGGTATGGGGTGGATTGGAGGGGTGGATTGGAGATGTGGATCAAGAAATCCTTTGATGCAAACGCACAGCGCCAACTCTTAGAGGAGGAGGAGAAGAATGCTGCTGCTGCTGCTATTGGCGCTGATTAGTTAATCTTGGAAAATGGAAGGAAATAATCCAAGACTTTGATCTTTCAGAAGATGTCCAATTTGATTGGCACCCAAAAGAATGGTAAACCAATTCCTCAAACCAATTCCACATGACACTGACAATAAAGACGACCGAAAAGAAACATCCAATCATCTCTACTGAGTCTGGCAGAGACTTAATACTTCATGGCTCGCTCTCAATTATAGAGAATTGGAATCGGTCGCATTAAATCTTATAATAAAGTGGAACCACATGCTGAGGATTGCAAGAAATTGATTCCAGAAACGTGAGAGAATTGCAAAGAGAGAAATATTAAATAGAAGATTAGAAGTTGTATCTTAAGTAGATGATGACTGGTGAACTGCAACGTTTGGAAAATTGGTGTACGATAAATGAACAGAAAATATGTTGGATTGGACAGCCAACTCTCTCCACCGAAAAAAGATGTTTCTCTCGGCTACCAAAGTCCCATGACTAAGTCATTGCCGCCTGTAATAATCTTTTCTAGCAGTCCTTTGCCAACTTTGGTTAAGCAGTGAGGAATCTCTTCTACCACTCCAGATGAGATACAGAGAGAGAGAGACCCAGAGAGATACAGAGAGAGAGAGACCCAGAGAGATACAGAGAGAGAGAGACCCAGAGAGATAGAGAGAGAGAGACCCAGAGAGTACAGAGAGAGAGAGACCCAGAGAAATACAGAGAGAGATACAGCGAGCAGAGAGAGAGAGAGAGAGAGAGAGATACAGCGAGCGAGAGAGAGAGAGAGAGAGAGATAGAGAGAGAGAGAGAGAGATACAGAGAGAGAGAGAGAGAGAGAGATACGCGAGCGAGAGAGAGAGAGAGAGAGAGATACAGCGAGAAGAGAGAGAGAGAGAGAGAGAGATACAGCGAGAGAGAGAGAGAAGAGAGAGAGAGAGATACAGCGAGCGAGAGAGAGAGAGAGAGAGAGAGAGAGATACAGCGAGCGAGAGAGAGAGAGAGAGAGAGAGAGAGCGAGAGAGAGAGAGAGAGAGAGAGAGATACAACAGCGAGCGAGAGAGAGAGAGAGAGAGATACAGAGAGAGAGAGGAGAGAGAGAGAGAGAGACAGCGAGCGAGAGAGAGAGAGAGAGAGAGAGAGAGAACAGCGAGCGAGAGAGAGAGAGAGAGAGAGAGAGAGATACAGCGAGCGAGAGAGAGAGAGAGAGAGAGAGAGATACAGCGAGCGAGAGAGAGAGAGAGAGAGAGAGAGAGATACAGCGAGCGAGAGAGAGAGAGAGAGAGAGAGAGATACAGCGAGAGAGAGAGAGAGAGAGAGAGAGAGATAGCAGCGAGCGAGAGAGAGAGAGAGAGAGAGAGAGATACAGCGAGCGAGAGAGAGAGAGAGAGAGATAGAGCGAGAGAGAGAGAGAGAGAGAGAGAGATACAGCGAGCGAGAGAGAGAGAGAGAGAGATACAGCAAGCGAGAGAAAGAGAGAGAGATACAGCAGAGAGAGAAAGAGAGAAGCAGCGAGAGAAAGAGAGAGAGAGAAAGAGAGAGAGATACAGCGAGAGAAAAGAGAGAGAGAAAGAGAGAGAGATAAGCGAGAGAGAGAGAGAGATACAGCGAGAGAAAGAGAGAGAGATACAGGAGAGAAAGAGAGAGAGATACAGCGAGAGAAAGAGAGAGAGATACAGCGAGAGAAGAGAGAGAGATACAGCGAGAGAAAGAGAGAGAGATACAGCGAGAGAAAGAGAGAGAGATACAGCGAGAGAGAGAGAGAGAGACACACATGTGTATCCTGCTGTCAAAGTGACCTAATGATGAGTTTGGTAACAAAACGATGACAAGACTGAATGAATAAATAGAAAATAAATAGATTTTCTTTCTCATTAAGTTAATGAAGCTTGTTATCATCATAACAAACCGAGAAATAAAATTAAAAATTAAAAAAACAAACTTGTTTTTCCGATATCAGCCATATTGAATAAAAACAACAAGAAGACTTAAACCAAACTTTAAAATTATCAAATTATCCAATCATGACAAACAAACTCAAGATTTATTGGAAATCCATAACATTTAACCTCCCCCCCGCCAAAAAAAAAAAACCCCAACTTTTTTCCGTTCAATAATTCCCAATCAATATTGGGTTAATTTTCTTTTCCATCATTCTTTATTAGCATTTGTTTTTTTTCATTTCAAAACAATATTATTTAGCGGCCATGTTTTTTTGAGGAAGGTGGATATTTGTGTCAATGAAAATCTGTAATCTCTTTTTTTTTTGGGGGGGGGGGAGGTAGAGTAATGTTGCATTTGTTGTAAATAAAATGGCTGATAATTCTACAATTATATACGGAGAGAAACAGGAGACCATTCCGTTATTTAATTATAAAAAAGAAATGAATGAAACTATTAGGAAATTACTTTTTTTATGTTATAATAATAATGCAGAGATGCTGATTAATAAAGTTTTAAAACTCTTAACTTATTCACAAACACATTGTAAACATGTAGACCCTCAGTCACCGCCTTCTAGCAACCATATGATAAAAAGGGGTTGGGGCTTGCCATAGGGCAATAGGGTTAGGAAAGTCATATAGGTGCTAGGGCTTGACGTGACCAGCCGATTGATCGGAGGGGGCCTCTCCGACCGCCCGTCTAGCCCAAGATAGGGCCAAAGTGGAGTATTGCAAATCATGAACTGCTCATCCACCTGGGTTCTATCCTTAAGCATCATTGGGGGAGTCTTACCCCTCTGCAGAGGTGCAGTCAGTGCATTCTAATGCCCTAGCTGACAGGGCGGTTATATTTTTTACAGGATTTCAAATGTTTTTAAACTTCTAAATTTATTCACAAGCACACAGTAAATTTATTTCAGAAAACCATTGTTCTTGTAGTAGTAGTAGTAGTAGCAACTTCGGGACAAACAAAAAATAATTAAAAAAATCTAAAAAAGAAAAAAATGTTAAGAAAAATAACTGTACAGATATTTCAAGCAACAAAGAAAATCTGAAGAGAGAATAACCCTTGATGGATTGGCATGCCATTAAAATAAATCCATTGGGTTGATGAGTCCATTTCCATTACTCTATGCGATTCCAAATAATTATATGTAATATGATAATATAATAATTAATACAAAAAAAAAAAAAAAGAAGAAATGTTGCATAATTGATGGGCGTACTATCAATTATGCACAGTTAGTGTAGAGAATATTATAATATTATTTGAATTCAAATCTAAATAGAGATTTTGACAGATGTCTCATAACCTTAGTTTTGACCCTCTTCCATTTGCTAGGGCAAGCATGTCTCTTTTTAGCCACTGGAGAATGAAGACAATGGTTGGTGGTTATCTAGACTCACCGCGCAGCTGAGGATCCAGGTCCAAGAAAAAGAAATGACTGAATTCTTCAAAGAAATAAATCACATTTGATCACATTTCATGAGAGTATCTTGGTGAGCCTGTGAACTTTTCAGCCGATCCTCATATAAACCTCATTTGGTCACATTTCATGAGAATATCTTGGTCAGCCTATGAACTTTTCAGCCAACCCTCAAATAAACCTCATTTGGTCACATTCTATGAGAGTATCTTGGTCAGCCTATGAACTTTTCAGCCAACCCTCAAATAAACCTCATTTGGTCACATTCCATGAGAGTATCTTGGTCAGCCTATGAACTTTTCAGCCAACTCTTGTATAAACCTCATTTGGTCACATTCCACAAGAGTATCTTGGTCAGCCTATGAACTTTTCAGCCAACCCTGTAATATTCTGTGTGTGTGTGTGTGTGTGTGTATCAAAATGAAATAAATTATACTTACTAAAAATGCCGAAAATATTGGAGAGACATTAATCAATCATGATAGAATATTGATCACTTACCTGAAAAAAATAAAATAAATAAAATTAATTTAAAAATAAACAAAATTCAATTTTATAAAAAATAAAACAAACAAGAAATATTTCAAATAGATTCACTCAATTATTAGGTTCATAATTTTTACATTTGGTTGGTTGGGTTTTACAGCATGTCAACCCCTTGGGTTATTTTATGCCGAATACTTCTATTGATAAAAAAAAAAAGGTTAATGCTGATAAAGTTTTGAAATAATTTTTTTTAATGGATAATACAATTTTGTTTATAAACTCAAGTTTTCTATTTAACCCATAGATGGGACCCTAACAGGTACTGCCACTCCGGGTCAGAGTGGACCAGGGAGTAATGAAGAGGTGCTCCACATTCCCCAAACCTCCAGAACTGGAACCTCACCATCAGATAGAGTTTAACGTCATTCCCAGAACATGTAGACCCTCAGTCACCGCCTTCTAGCAACCATATGATAAAAAGGGGTTGGGGCTTGCCATAAGGGCAATAGGGTTGGGAAAATCATATAGGTGCTAGGGCTCAATGTGACCAGCCGATTGATCTGAGGGGGCCTCTCTGACCACCTGTCTAGCCCAAGATAGGGCCAAAGTGGAGTATTGCAATGTCATGAACTGCTCATCCACCTGGGTTCTATCCTTAAGCATCATTGGAGGAGTCTTACCCCTCTGCAGAGGTGCAGTCGGTGCATTCTAATGCCCCAGCCAACAGGGCGGTTATATTTTTTTACAGGATTTCAAATAATGTTTTTAAAACTCTAAATTTATTCACAAACACACAGTAAATTATTTCAGAAAACCATTGTTCTTGTAGTAGTAGTAGTAGTAGTAGTAGCAACTTAGGGACAAACAAAAAATAATTAAAAAATCTAAAAAAAAGAAAAATGTGAAGAAAAATAACTGTACAGATATTTCAAGCAACAAAGAAAATCTGAAGAGACAATAACCCTCGATGTATTGACATGCCATTAAAATAAATCCATTAAGTTGAGGAGTCCATTTCCTATGCCAATTACTCTATGCAATTCCAAATAGTTATACAGAGATCCTGATAGGTATACATCCTGCATCCCCGATGAATAAAAATCTAAAAGGACACAGTAAAATCATATCCATACATCCCTGTGTTTTTCTTTTTTCTTCCCCCCACCATTTCAAGCTAACAGGAAATACATTTCAATAGTTTATTAAAAATGAATTACACAGGATAGGTTATAAACTAAGAGTTATATGGCTTTAGTTGAGTCCCATAAATGTTTACTTGGGACTCATTCAAAGCAAATGTGTGTGCCAGGATGCACTAAATATCCTGGGACTGGCATAAAACTGTATCTGGTGGTGAGGCTCCACTTCTGGATTGCAGACTACCCCTTTATTGTGTGTATGTATGTGTGTGTGTGTGTATGTATGTGTGATCAAACTCAACTGTATCCACATTTATTTCAGTTTCCAACGAAAGTAAAGCAGATTTTGGAGAGTTCTTCATTGGAAATTCTTCATTAATTCCTCAAAGGGGAAAAGAAACAGAAAAAAGGTAAAGATTTTTATTTGTTTCATTCATAAATCATGTTTACCATTATACCACAATGGTACAATCTATCTATCTCAGTCGGTAGAGCATTCGGCTAGAAACCACAAGGTTCCTTGTTTGATACCGGTCCCCGCCAACTCAGCGTATGAGTAGCACAGGGATCTGTGCGGTAAAGTAAGGAGCTAATGGTAGGTGTGGCGCTCCACCTCAGATTCTAAAACAATCTCCTTGGTCTAGCGCTATTGAAAAGGGGATAGACTTCCTCGCTGACTGGCTGATACCGACTTTAGGCCGCCCCGTCGACTTTACTTTTTTTACTTATCCCCAGCTATAGATTATATCCCAGGCCTGGCATGAAACTGCATCTGGTGGTGAAGCTCCACTTCTGGAACTCTGAGTAGTGTGGATTATTGCATTATTGTGTGTATGTGTGTGCGTGCGTAAGTGTATGGGATCATTTTGTTCTTGAAATAGGACAATAGTTTCATTTAGTCACTTTTAGTCAGGATTTCACACAAAAAAATTTTTTTCTGGATTTTCAACAGAGTCTCTTTAGTCTGGTTGTGGCCCTAATACCACTGGGTGTCAAGACCAATACACCATGGGAGGCCCAACCAGGAACTCAAGTTCCAGACAGCATGGCTCTGACATTACCGCATTATCACCACCATCCCACAATGAGGAAGTGCTAGGACTTTATCCTATACTAAATAAACCCAATGTAGAATACTGTTAATTGTTATTCTGTGTTACTTTCACCCTTACCCGGGATTGAACCTGCAGTCTGGAAATGACTGTTACAGATTGTTAACTATTGGACAGTGGAACAGTCAAACATCTCAGCTTAATGGACTCTTCCTGGCAGTGGTGGCAGTAATTATTTAAGCTGTTATAGTGGGTTCATTGGAGAACTAGTAACTGCATGGTTAGGCTTGGCCAGTCACATTGCTCAAACCAATTGTTGACTAACTGACTTACTTCAATACCCAATATATAGATAGAAGAAAAAATTAAAAAATAAAATAAAATATTTTGATTTTAGAAGGTGGTTAGCTAAATCTATGAAATTTTAAAAAGATAAAACTAGCTAGAAAACACGCCCTCTCGTGTAAGTATTTTAACTTTTAATGTAATGAAAGATATTAAATTAGAAAGGCTAAAAAATTTAATAAGAACACAATAAAAAATTACCTTATTTTAATTAAATTTCAATTGGTTTTCTTATAAAATCATTGTTAGGATTGATTTTAATACATTGGAAAATAAAACAATATATGAGATCAATAACATCAAAGTTTTTATCTATTACC
>CM042166.1:86090604-86095604 GCA_023376005.1 Doryteuthis pealeii
CGCGATGACGCTCTATGTCCCACCTGGGTTCTATCCTTAAGCATCATTGGGAGAGTCTTACCCCTCTGCAGAGGTGCAGTCAGTGCATTCTAATGCCCTAGCTGACAGGGCGGTTATATTTTTTTACAGGATTTCAAATAATGTTTTTAAACCTCTAAATTTATTCACAAACACACAGTAAATTATTTCAGAAAACCATTGTTCTTGTAGTAGTAGTAGTAGTAGCAACTTCGGGACAAACAAAAAATAATTAAAAAAATCTAAAAAAGAAAAAAATGTTAAGAAAAATAACTGTACAGATACTTCAAGCAACAAAATAAGAAAATCTGAAGAGAGAATAACCCTTGATGGATTGGCATGCCATTAAAATAAATCCATTGGGTTGATGAGTCCATTTCCATTACTCTATGCGATTCCAAATAATTATATGTAATATGATAATATAATAATTAATACAAAAAAAAAAAAAAAAGAAGAAATGTTGCATAATTGATGGGCGTACTATCAATTATGCACAGTTAGTGTAGAGAATATTATAATATTATTTGAATTCAAATCTAAATAGAGATTTTGACAGATGTCTCATAACCTTAGTTTTGACCCTCTTCCATTTGTTAGGGCAAGCATGTCTCTTTTTAGCCACTGGAGAATGAAGACAATGGTTGGTGGTTATCTAGACTCACCGCACAGCTGAGGATCCAGGTCCAAGAAAAAGAAATGAATTCTTTAAAGAAAGAAATCTCATTTGGTCACATTCCATGAGAGTATCTTGGTCAGCCTATGAACTTTTCAGCCAACCCTCAAATAAACCTCATTTGGTCACATTCCATCAGAGTATCTTGGTCAGCCTATGAACTTTTCAGCCGACCCTCATTTGGTCACATTCCATGAGAGTATCTTGGTCAGCCTATGAACTTTTCATCCAATCCTCAAATAAACTTCATTTGGTCACATTTCATGAGAGTATCTTGGTCAGCCTATGAACTTTTCAGCCAACCCTCAAATAAACCTCATTTAGTCACATTCCATGAGAATATCTTGGTCAGCCTACGAACTTTTCAGCCAACCCTCATTTAAACCTCATTTGGTCACATTACATGAGAATATCTTGGTCAGCCTATGAACTTTTCAGCGGACCCTCATATAAACCTCATTTGGTCACATTCCATGAGAGTATCTTGGTCAGCCTATGAACATTTCAGCCAACCTCAAATAAACCTCATTTAGTCACATTCCATGAGAATATCTTGGTCAGCCTACGAACTTTTCAGCCAACCCTCATATAAACCTCATTTGGTCACATTACATGAGAGTATCTTGGTCAGCCTATGAACTTTTCAGCGGACCCTCATATAAACCTCATTTGGTCACATTCCATGAGAGTATCTTGGTCAGCCTATGAACATTTCAGCCAACCCTCAAATAAACCTCATTTGGTCAGATTCTATGAGAGTATCTTGGTCAGCCTACAAACTTTTCAGCCAACCCTCAAATAAACCTCATTTGGTCACATTTCATGAGAGTATCTTTGTCAGCCTATGAACTTTTCAGCCAACCCTGTAATATTCTAAGTTTGTGTGTGTGTGTGTGTGTGTGTGTGTGTGTGTGTATCAAAATGAAATAATTTATACTTACTAAAAATGCCGAAAATGTTGGAGAAACGTTAATCAATCATGATAGAATATTGATCACTTACCTGAAAAAAATAAAATAAATAAAATTAATTTAAAAATAAACAAAATTCAATTTTATAAAAAATAAAACAAACAAGAAATATTTCAAATACATTCACTCAATTATTAGGTTCATATTTTTTACATTTGGTTGGTTGGGTTTTACGGCATGTCAACCCTTTGGGTTATTTTATGCCGAATACTTCTATTGATAAAAAAAAAGTTTAATGCTGACAAAGTTTTGAAATAATTTTTTTTAATGGATAATACAATTTTGTTTATAAACTCAAGTTTTCTATTTAACCCATAGATGGGACCCTAACAGGTACTGCCACTCCGGGTCAGAGTGGACCAGGGAGTAATGAAGAGGTGCTCCACATTCCCCAAACCTCCAGAACTGGAACCTCACCATCAGATAGAGTTTAACTTCATTCCCAGAACATGTAGACCCTCAGTCACCGCCTTCTAGCAATCATATGATAAATAGGGGTTGGGGCTTGCCATAAGGGCAATAGGGTTTGGAAAATCATAGGTGCTACGGCTTGACGTGACCAGCTGATTGATCGGAGGGGGCCTCTCCAACCGCCCGTCTAGCCCAAGATAGGGCCAAAGTGGAGTATTGCAAGTCATGAACTGCTCATCCACCTGGGTTCTATCCTTAAGCATCATTGGGGGAGTCTTACCCCTCTGCAGAGGTGCAGTCAGTGCATTCTAATGCCCCAGCCGACAGGGCGGTTATATTTTTTTACAGGATTTCAAATAATGTTTTTAAAACTCTAAATTTATTCACAAACACACAGTAAATTATTTCAGAAAACCATTGTTCTTGTAGTAGTAGTAGTAGTAGTAGTAGCAACTTAGAGACAATCAAAAAATAATTAAAAAATCTAAAAAAGAAAAATGTGAAGAAAAATAACTGTACAGATACTTCAAGCAACAAAGAAAATCTGAAGAGACAATAACCCTCGATGCATTGGCATGCCATTAAAATAAATCCATTAAGTTGAGGAATCCATTTCCTATGACAATGATCATTACTCTATGCAATTCCAAATAGTTATACAGAGATCCTGATAGGTATACATCCTGCATCCCCAATGAATAAAAATCTAAAAGGACACTGTAAAATCATATCCATACATCCCTGTGTTTTTCTTTTTTCTTCCCCCACCATTTCAAGCTAACAGGAAATACATTTCAATAGTTTATTAAAAATGAATTACACAGGATAGGTTACAAGGTAAGAGTTATATGGCTTTAGTTGAGTCCCATAAATGTTTACTTGGGACTCATTCAAAGCAAATGTGTGTGCCAGGATGCACTAAATATCCTGGGACTGGCATAAAACTGTATCTGGTGGTGAGGCTCCACTTCTGGATTGCGGACTACCCCTTTATTGTGTGTGTGTGTATGTGTGTGTGATCAAACTCAACTGTATCCAAATTTATTTATTTCAGTTTCCAATGAAAGTAAAGCAGATTTTGGAGAGTTCTTCATTGGAAATTCTTCATTAATTCCTCAAAGGGGAAAAGAAACAGAAAAAGGTAAAGATTTTTATTTGTTTCATTCATAAATCATATTTACCATTATAGCACGATGGTACAATCTATCTCAGTCGGTAGAGCGTTCGGCTAGAAACCACAAGGTTCCTTGTTCGATACTGGTCCCCGCCAACTCAGCGTATGAGTAGCACATGGATATGTGCGGTAAAGTAAGGAGCTAATGGTAGGTGTGGCGCTCCACCTCAGATGCTAAAACAATCTCCTTGGTCTAGCGCTATTGAAAAGGGGATAGACTCCCTCGCTGACTGGCTGATACCGACTTTAGGCCGCCCTGTCGACTTTACTTTTTTTTTTACTTATCCCCAGCTATAGATTATATCCCAGGCCTGGCATGAAACTGCATCTGGTGGTGAAGCTCCACTTCTGGAACTCTGAGTAGTGTGGATTATTGCATTATTGTGTGTATGTGTGTGCGTGCGTAAGTGTATGGGATCATTTTGTTCTTGAAATAGGACAATAGTTTCATTTAGTCACTTTTAGTCAGGATTTCACACAAAAAATTTTTTTCTGGATTTTCAACAGAGTCTCTTTAGTCTGGTTGTGGCCCTAATACCACTGGGTGTCAAGACCAATACACCTTGGGAGGCCCAACCAGGAACTCAAGTTCCAGACAGCATGGCTCTGACATTACCACATTATCACCACCATCCCACAATGAGGGAGTGCTAGGACTTTATCCTATACTAAATAAACCCAATGTAGAATACTGTTAATTGTTATTCTGTGTTACTTTCACCCTTAGCCAGGATTGAACCTGCAGTCTGGAAATGACTGTTACAGATTGTTAACTATTGGACAGTGGAACAGTCAAACACCTCCTCAGCTTAATGGACTCTTCCTGGCAGTAGTGGCAGTAATTATTTAAGCTGTTATAGTGGGTTCATTGGAGAACTAGTAACTGCATGGTTAGGCTTGGCCAGTCACATTGCTCAAACCAATTGTTGACTGTCTAACTGACTTACTTCAATACCCAATATATAGATAGAAGAAAAAAAAATAAAATAAAATGAGATATTTTGATTTTAGAAGGTGGTTAGCTAAATCTATGAAATTTTAAAAAGATAAAACTAGCTAGAATACATGCCCTCCAGGTGTAAGTATTTTAACTTTTAATGTAATGAAAGATATTAAATTAGAAAGGCTAACAAAATTAAATAAGAACACATAAAAAATTACACTTATTTTAATTAAATTTCAATTGGTTTCTATATAAAATCATTGTTAGGATTGATTTTAATATATTGGAAAATAAAACAATAATATTAGAGATCAATAACATCAAGTTTTTATCTATTACCCCCGGTTTTGTTAAAACAGGTATGCAAATTAACCACACCATATATTATGTAAACCTTTACTCCTTGGTTATATACAAGACACATAGCTGCACTATTAACATGGGCTGTTTTGAGGCAAATCTAACTCGGATTTTCAGAGAGACATCGTTAATAAATAAGATTTATTCTATATATTAATGATTGAGTAATGATTTTGAAACCGCCCAGGCTATGTAGTTCAAGTTAACAAAAACCTGACACTACACCATCGTCTTTCGTAGATGGAAGGATGGAGAGGGGGGGGATTTGCTGCATGGGCAACAGCTCATCCTCCATATGAAACCGCCCAGGCTATGTAGTTCAAGTTAACAACCCCCCCCATAAAAAAGAAACTTTGACACTACTCCATCGTCTCTCGTAGACGATATGATGCCAACCAACCATTGCCCTTGTAGGGGATTATCTTCCCTTTGCCTGGAAGAGTTATC
>CM042166.1:86100604-86108104 GCA_023376005.1 Doryteuthis pealeii
AGTCTTTTATCCCTAAATATTGTTTAAACTCATTTTTTGTTTTGATAATATAATATATAATATCATTAATTATAAATAATAATAATAATAATAATAACAAGGCATGTCAACACCGATCAGTCAACACTGATCGTTATGTGGGCCAGATATGTTCTAAGATATGCAAGACATTGGCAGGATTAAAAAGTCATGAACGAGCTCATAAACGGACAATGAATGAAGGAGTGGCAGTCGCCTGACAAGACGTTGCGATCAATAATGTGTGTGTGTGTGCCACTTTGCTGCATTATCCCCCCCCCCCAAAAAAAAAAAAAAAACACAAATGTCCTTTGTCCCAAATTCCCTGGATCTGTGGATCTATAAAAATAATCCAGAGATGGATTAACTCGTTCGAAAATGGTAAACAACGGCCAAAGTCAAAACTTTTTGACAACGAATGGAATGTGTTTACTACATTAATAATTGTTTGGATAAAGGTCAAGCGAGAGGTCAAGCAATTTGGCAGAAGGTCATTCATTGCAAATGGTCTTTTGCTGAAAAATATTTTTTTTAAATCATGAAATTCAAAATATCAAACTAGCAGGACCTGTGGATATACCACAGTATGATAATTTTATTATTATGTTTGATATGCTTACTCGGAGGGTGCATATATTTTCTAGTTTAGATGAAATTAGTCATTAATTTATGGAGTTCACACCTACCATCAGCTCCTCACTTTACTGCACAGATCCCTGTGCTACTCAAAGCTGAGTTGGCAAAGGCTGGTATCAAACGAGGAACCTTGTGGTTCCTAGTCAGACACTCTACTGACAGAGCTAAGCCGGCTCTTTTAGATAAATAAATAAGTAAATAAATAAGTAAAATAAAAAATGATCTATTTTCTGTTTATTCCATTTATGAATTTATTTCTTTAATTCTATTTTTGTCTTTAAAAGAAATATTAAAAAAGAAAGGACACCTGATCCTAGTAATACCAGAAGAGAAGAAACCACTATCACCCCGGCTACGCATTGGCCACACTAGATTACCCACCACTCCTTCATTTTAAAAGAAGAACATCCACCTAAATGTTCATGTGCAAACCGATACACATAAAAACCTATTCTGATTGAATGCACACACCTCTCCCACACTCAAAGAAAGTTCTACAATTTTGACAGCATGGACAAACTATTTGGAAAAAATGATCCCAAGATGATATTAAACTTTTTGAAAAGAACCGGCCTCTTTATCAAGGATGTAAGTTCATAGACCTACAGAAATCACCCACTCACTCTCTTGATGTTAAAATTTCAACAGAAAACTTGATTACAGGCAAATAAACCCTAATACATTTTTGAATACCTAATTACCAATAGAAGTATTCGGCATAAAATAACCCAAGGTGTTGACATGCCGTAAAACCCAACCAACCAAACCAAACCAAAAAGGTCAAATGAAAGATGCCAAATTGTTTGACCCAAAAATAAATAAAGCAACCTAATTAGTTTTTACGTATAATCTTATTAAAGTCTGTTTGGTCTTGAAAATAATTTGACTTCGTGAATATCTAAGTAGTCCCCTTGACATTTCAGAAATAGGTTCTCATAATTCGAAAATTATATTAGTATACATTGCCTCGATCTCCCCAGACACTTGGCTGAAAAAAGAAAAAAAAAAAGAAAAGAAAAAAAAAAAAAAAAAAAAAGAAAGAAAAAGAAAAAGAAAAAAAGAAAAAAAAAAAAAAAGCCATTGAAGCTTCTAGGATGAGATGTTTTTCTATCCCTTGAAAAAAAAAAATATTAACTTGAACTGGGACTGTTCCTCAGTGATACCCCTGTAGGCGTTATTTTCGTATTCGCCTGGGGAGTTGTCTGCCCGTTTAGTTTCGCTGGTTCCCGCTAGGGGCCTTAGATATTTAAGCGGTTGATTTGAACGTCTCTCTCGCTTTCTCTGCTGCTCAATACCTATGGACACTATGGGTTAGACTGTCTGCCCCCTTCTCGTTGGGGCTTCGGCCCTTAACACTGGCCACTCACTGCTAGTAAGTCTCTTATACGATATACGACTATCCTTTAGTCATGTATCCGTAACTACGTTCTTATGTACATTTAGGTATCTCTTTGATACCTAAATATCTTGTATTTTACCATTCATGAATGTGTCATTATCTCTACTCTTGTATATGTATTTATATTACTTATGTATGTATGTTTATGTACACCTCTATGTATTATGTACCCTGTTTATTCTGTGCTGTATATAAAATGTTTTGTCTATCAACCTTTGTCGGAGTTTTATCTTCAAGTATTATCACTTTGAATCTTAGAACTGGTGACCCCGACGTGATGAAAACGTTTTGTAAAGGCTTTGTTTTGCATTTGGAACTTTAATCCTTACACCCACCCACCCCCTTCCCGGGTCATTGAAGATTTTGAGTCTTAGCATCAGATCCTCTCGATGGGTTGACCTGACCTGACCGACCCGTCCCGTCCTTGAGCAAGTGCAGATTGTAAGGATTTACAAAATAAAAATAATTTTTTTTTTTTGTATTTGGATTTTTTTTCGGACTATTATCCTCATCTTTGTTATATACACAACGTTTCGGTTGACGTTTTCCGTCTTTCTTCAGGTATTTTTTGGACTCTGAAGACTTCATGTCGTAATCTGTCGGCTTCATGGAATTTCTAACTGAACCCTTTATTCAATCCACAGGAGTAGACAGTTCTCATTCCGTTAACCATGACCAGGTACAAGTGTTAAGCTATGTTAAGTATTGTATGTTATTATCACCCTTGGCCAGGATTGAACCTGCAACCTACCAATAGATAATTGTAACTTAGAACTGTATTAACTAAACCCTTATATCCATTGCATCTTTTCACTTAGCGCTAATACCCTTGGGAAAGGTATGAATCCTACTCTACCTCCAGCTATGGGTAAATAGTAGGGCAGACTGGGCTCTTTAACCTTGGTTAGGCAACCGGTCTAGGAGAAGGAAAACTCTGAATTCAAACCTGTTGAACTCCGCTTAAGAAATTGACCTTGTATCGCATCCTGCTCGTGCAGAGGGGTTGGTAAATATATATATCCATTGCATTATGTGTCCACAACTGGACACTGAAGAAATCTGGAGAACACATTGGCCAAATCATGTATATAGAGATGAGGACAACAGTAAAAGAAAAAAATCTAAATAATACAAATTATCAATACACGATATCTTTAGCATAACCCCACAGAAAAAAGTCCATGGAATAATATCTGGTGAAATTATAAATCAATTAATTATTAGTGAAATAGATCACAAATTAGAACTGAGCCTATTCTAGTAGTGACTATCCTAAGCGGAGTTTAACAGGTTTGAATTCAGAGTTTTCCTTCTCTTAGACTGGTTGCCTAAAGTTAAAGAACCCAGTCTGCCCAACTATTCACCCATAGCTGGAGGGAGAGTAGTTGGATTCATACCTTTCCCAAGGGTATTAGCACTATTTGAAATGTAAACAGCTTTGTCCAGGATTTGAACTTGGGTTGATGAACCCATTTCCTACGACTAACCATTACACCACACAACTCCAATGAGTTAAAGAGACTTTATGGACACCCTGTATAAAAAGACGAAGTGAGCCAAAATGAATTCTATGAAAAATAAAATTCCAGCTATGATATTGGATTCTATATCAAATCGGAAAATACTTTAAATAGAATCTGGGAAAGAAGATACCATTTTTTTTTTCTTTCTTACATGTCCAAAAGTAATGACGGTTTCACATGACATATATAGATATAATATATATATATATTTTTTTTTCCCCCAGACCGATCATTCTGTGGCTTCGTCTTTGACAATTCTACCATTCCCTCTTATTCAGTCTTCAATCAAAACTATGACAAGTACTATTTCAAGGCAGCAAACAAACATCAAAGAAATTTGGCAAACCGATGCCATGATGCGAAAATAACTTTCTCTTCAGACGAAATTCTTCAAAAATCTTTGATCTAACAAACAGGAAATAAAAAGTGAATTTTTTTTTTTTTTTTTTTTTTTTTTACAATTTTTCACCTTCCGTTTTGTCACAGGTTTGAAATGAAGCAGAACTATACACAACCATGATATAGTAACTTGGTATATAAAAATAGGGGGGGGGAGCAGGAAGTTGGGAGGTGAGCAACAGGATTGTGGGAGTGCAGGCAATGAGGAACATCTTGGCATTTTGAATTGCAAATAATAACCAGATCAAATCAGGCTCTAATCTAGTTTGGTTTGGTTTAATGACATATCAACCCTGTGGGTTATTTAATGCCAACTCTAATTATAGAAGGGGGGGGGGGGGGGGGGAAATAGATATTCGAATCTCAAGAAGTTTCTGCTGAGAGGGGACCAAAAACAAGCGAGTTCACCGTCTTCTCACAAGCCAGACTTTCTTTTGGTCAACACATTCTTCATCTTCGTCTAGCAGCTGGAAAATCCGTCGTCGTAGTCGAAATAATCTTTAACAGTTCAAAATCACAATTCCTATTTAGTTTTGTTTCTGTTGGACTAAAATCCATTTCTTTACTGGGTCGTTCGCAAAACGCTTCGTCGACGACGACTGCTTCTGCTGACTCCCCATCGCTCGACTCACTTGTTATTTATGGACATATTTATCCAAACATCCAGGCACATCAGTCGAACCTCGCATCGGTCCAGGGCCCAAATTGCATTTGTTTTTGAATGCGGGAGGACGCGAGTTTGATCCCGGCAGGCAAGACAATGTCTTGCTCTTTTTCTTTTCTCGTTCTCCGTCACACTAATATCTTACAGTTGCATTCCTGTAAGTGGTATTATGGACATATTTCATCTCAGATTGATAGTTTTTCAATAGATTTTCATTTCTCGCAAGAAGGACAAAATTATATCTATGTTAACATTTTCAAACAAATCTTTCATATTATTTGCGTTGAAAATCTTTTTTCTGGTAGGAGCGGAAACTTCACATTCTATGAGGAAGTGTTTAACAGTTCACGGTGTTTGACATGTTATACATTGTGGTTGTTCTTGTTTAAGTATAAAGGAATGCATAAGCCTTGCATGGCAAATGTGCAGCCGAGCCAGTACTACCTCCTCCCCTCAGAATTTTCTATATCCCAGGGTTGAAAGAGAGGGAGGGATTGAATTTGGGTTGGTTGGTTTGATTTTATAGAATATCAACCCTTGTTGGGTTATTTTAGGCCAAAAACATTTTGTTTTATTCATTCTTGATGGGTATTCAATCTTTTTGCATTTTATGGCATGTCAACCCTTGTTGGGTTATTTTAGGCCAAAAACATTTTGTTTTATTCATTCTTGATGGGTATTCAATTTTCTTTTTTTAAACAGTTACTTTTTAAACCTTTTTTCATACTTTTTTTCTATTTAACCATAGATGGTACTACAACTCTGGGTCAGAGTGGACCTGGGAATAATGTTGATGAAGGGACACTCCACACTCTCCAGAGGTCCAGAATTGGAACTTCTCCATTAACATCATACCAAAGACACAAGGGGGAGGATCGAGGGAGAGAGAGAGGAGGGGGGTGAGGGTCATGATGACTGTTTGAATGGTAAATAGGGGACAAATCAAATCAAACTCTAATCTAGCAGATTAACAAGTTGATGGATTATCAAAATTTTAAAATGCACATAATACATTAGGACAGATGCACATATACACCATGCACATAGAAAAGATGCATGCACAGTTTTCTGCTACACTGATGGAAGAAATGTATAGTCCACAAGGGGAGGACTATGTTGAAAAATTAAACCTCATTTGGTCACATTTCATGAGAGTATCTTGGTCAGTCTATGAACTTTTCAGCCAACCCTCAAATAAACCTCATTTGGTTACATTCCATGAGAGTATCTTGGTCAGCCTATGAACTTTTCAGCCAACCTTCAAATAAACCTCATTTGGTCACATTCCATGAGAGTATCTTGGTCAGCCTATGAACTTTTCAGCCAACCCTCAATAAAACCTCATTTGGTCACATTCCATGAGAGTATCTTGGTCAGCCTATGAACTTTTCAGCCAACCTTCATATAAACCTCATTTGGTCACATTTCATGAGAGTATCTTGGTCAGCCTATGAACTTTTCAGCCGACCCTCATATAAACCTCATTTGGTCACATTCCATGAGAGTATCTTGGTCAGCCTATGAACTTTTCAACCAACCCTCATATAAACCTCATTCTGCCACATTCCATATATGCTGTTGATGTATTTTTTTAAACCAATGGGATCCAAGCACCACAACTTTGACGGAAGAAGTGTGTGGACCAGAAGAGTGACTATGTTAAAAAATTAAACCTCATTTGGCTGCATTCCATGAGAGTATCTTGGTCAGCCTCTAAACTTTTCACATATCCTCATATAAACCTCATTTGATCTCAGTATCTTGGTTAGCCTGTGAACTTTTCACTCAACCCTTGTATAAACCTCATTTGATCTCAGTATCTTGGTCAGCCTGTGAACTTTTCACTCAACCCTTGTATAAACCTCATTTGATATATTCCATAAGAGTATCTTGGTTAGCCCATGAACTTTTCAGCCAACCCCTGTATATCCCATTAGACAAAATGGTGTCAGAAGAAGAGTGGCGATGATGCACCAAGAAATTTCAGCCGATTAATAAATAAATAGTTTTCAAGGTTGCAGTTAATTTACAAGAATCTAACGACAGAAAATTAGAACCAATTCCAATTCATTTGAATCTTGGCCAAAAAGTCTAGTGAAATTAAAAAGGTTTGTTAACCACAACACAAGACCCAAAAAGAATTGCGGCTTTTTTTTCTTCTTTTTTGCTCCAAATTTTCATGATTGCAACAATTTAGACTCAATTGAAAAGTACATTGTCATTAGAAATTTCCTCTTTAAGGAACAAAAATTAAAGACAAAAAAATGGTTTCTTTATAACGGTTATTACTGTGACAGAATACAAGGTGTCACCTGTTACTGTCACAAGAGTAGCGATATAACAATCTAGTTATAATACTAGGGTGAGTCAAAAGTTTTGCAATATCTTATTATAATGGAGATTGTGTGTTTTTCAGTCTGTAACCGAAACTATATTACTACTCAAGTCACAATTCCCTTAATTATTTACGTCAAATTCTCCATGATTTCATTCTTTTAAACCTTCAGTTATTAATAAAATTGTTTTACATTATTAATACTGTTGACCATATCTACGTACTAATAACATGCAATTGTATTTATATATACAACAAAATAGCGGTTTACAGTTTGAACGAGAAGGCTAATTTGCATATTGATATTTAAAATTTTATTTTAATAAATATGTGCTTGGTATTATTGATTTCTAATTGTTTGGTTTTATCTTAAGAAATATAAACAAAAATCTCGTGGATAAATCTTAAAATAAATTTTATTTACAAGAAAGAAATAACTGTAATATTATCCTTTACTTCCTATTTTAACTAAATAGTTAAATTAGGAAAATTTACCAATGAAAGAGGGAGTAATGAAAAATGATGG
>CM042166.1:86113104-86122735 GCA_023376005.1 Doryteuthis pealeii
AAACTTAATAGTGTGGCAGGGATTTGAACTTGTTTATTATAGTCTCGCACTTTAACCACTATGCCACCCTAGCTATGGGGAGTCCCCACTCCCTAAAGATTTACATTTCTTTGAATTTTCAAAGCAGTGATATTTTAATCTTACATTGGGGGCCCATCAATTATGAATATAACGTTTGTTGTTTCACTAATGATTTAGTTGTTTCTTTTGATGAATGAAGATAAGCATCATTATTGACGAAGATAAGAAAGTTTTGAGTTTCAGTTCAGAACAGAAATCTTGAGGGGAAAATGTTTTTGCCTAAACAACTTTCTTTTTATTTCCCCTCTCTCTTTTTTTTTTTAATCAGGTTGTTTCATCAGACGAGATGAAACTTGATCGTCTCTTCTTTTACAGTTGGTTTAAGAAAACAGGACATTTAGAAATGCTTGCTTAATGATTTATTATCAAGAGTCAAGAGATTCTTTTTCTTCTTCCCCATCTGTTATCGTGTAATCCACTACTACCTAGAATATAATGAGCAACATAAAGAAAATACCTTACTCTCCAAAATCTGCCCCTTCGGTGGGACTGAGGGATAAGAAGCCCACCCCCAAAAAGAAAAGGGGGGTATGACACTAAACTTTTCTGTTGATGAGGTTCCAGTTCTGGAGATCTGAGGAATGTAGAGTCATTACCATTATTTCCCAGGTTCAATTTGACCCAGGGTTCTAGTAGGGTTCTACCTAGAATATAATAAGCACCATAAAGAAAATAACTTACTCTCCAAAATCTGCACCTTCAGAGAGACCGGGGGATAAGAAGACCCCCCCCCCGAAAGAACACGGGTGGGCTGGATACTCCAACATTCCCCAGAGTTCCAGAATTGGAACTTCACCATTAGATGCAGTTAAGACACCTTTGGCGCGGCTTAGATTTGGTTTGGTTTGATTTGGTTTTACGGCATATCAACCTCAGTGGGTCATTTAATGCCGATAAAGTTTTGAAATAAATCAATTCTTAATGGATAATACAATTTTTTTATAAATACATGTTTTT
This sequence comes from Doryteuthis pealeii, assembly GCA_023376005.1. Taxonomy (NCBI): domain Eukaryota; kingdom Metazoa; phylum Mollusca; class Cephalopoda; order Myopsida; family Loliginidae; genus Doryteuthis; species Doryteuthis pealeii. The sequence goes on from CM042166.1 coordinate 86,114,143, forward strand.
CTATTTAACCCATAGATGGGACCCTAACAGGTACTGCCACTCCAGGTCAGAGTGGACCAGGGAGCAATGGTGATGAAGGGGTGCTCCACATTCCCCAAACCTCCAAAACTGGAACCTCACCATCAGATTGAGTTTAACGTCATTCCTAGGACATATAGACCCTCAGTCACCGCCTTCTAGCACCCATATGTTAAAAAGGGGTTGGGGCTTGCCATAAGGGCAATAGGGTTGGGAAACCGACACGTTTGTGAGACAAAACATTTTATATTTTTAATTGAACATCCATAGCTCTCCTTAAAACGAAAAGAGCACTCATTAGTGGCCTAATATGTTTATATCAGTAAATTCTCTTTCTAAAAAGTGGGTGTGTACATGGCGTGGGGGTAAGAATTCTGACTGACAACAGTCAGGTCGGGTTTTGCTCCCAGCCTGACATAGCCTGCCCTGTCTAGTCACACTAAACTGAATAACACGTTTTATAATATATATATATAAGTAAAGTCGTCGGGGCGGCCTAAAGTCGGTATCAGCCAGTCAGCGAGGGAGTCTATCCCCTTTTCAATAGCGCTAGACCAAGGAGATGGTTTTTAGCATCCGAGGTGGAGCGCCACACTTACCATCAGCTCCTTACTTTACCGCACAGATCCCTGTGCTACTCATACGCTGAGTTGGCAAGGGCCGGTATCGAACCAGGAACCTTGTGGTTTCTAGCCGAAAAATGAATAGAGAATAAATGAGAAAAGTATTGGCATGAAAAGGTGCTCAATGCTAATAAAGCAGAGCAGATTTATAATCAATAGTAATGGTATTATGGATACATAATCTTCATTATAATAAGATATGAGGGTAAACCTTAAAGTAAAGTCCCCAAAGTACTGGGGAAGCAGATAAAGTATTTTACAAGAATAGCAGCTGATATAATTTTCCTAACAAGAAATAAACTGACTTCAAATCTTATTTTAATGGAGATTCAGTGTCATTGTCTGTAACTGAAACTACATCAAAATACCTTCAGGAATTGCATAAGTTTATCAATATATATATATATATATATATATATATATATATATATATATATATAAGATTCTCAATCTTTAATTGAACATTCACAGAGATCGACAAGCCTTGAGGGAGAACGACTGAACAAAGCAAATAGTTAATTGGAATTAAATTAATTTTCAAGAAGCCAAGTCCATTCACGTTAAAAAAGAAATACGCAACGTGCAGCAGATCGAGAACAACAAGAAGAAGAGTTCTGCTACTTTTTAAGTGAAAAACTTTTACTAATTAGCAACACGCCAATTACCGCAGTGAGATAATTTCATGCAGGTGCCCTTGCTCATCAGATCATGTTGTAAATGCTGCATCCATTTAGAGACGGATAAATCCAGTCAATTGTCAATGTAATTTAGGTATGCCCAAAATTTCACGTGTTTTTTTGTTTTTTTTAACTCCTCCCTATGAATTATGAAGTGGTTTGGTTTATGGCATATCAACCTCAGTGGGTCATTCAATGCCAGCAAAGTTTTTGAAATAAATTCATTTTTAATGGATACTCAATTTTCTTTTTTATAAACCCATGTTTTACTATCTAACTCAAGTACTCATTGGCAATTCAGTCTCGAAAGACTATGATAAAGTTTTTTTTGTGTGCCCCTGAAGTTGCAGCGCCTGGATACTCAATTTTCTTTTTTATAAACGTTTTACTATTTAACCCATAAATGGGACCCTAACAAGTACTACCACTCCAATTATAAAGTGGAAGCATTTTTTTTTTTTTTTTTTTAAATCATGTGAAAATTATTACTTTAGCAGTCCTTAAAATAGGTTGTTTGTTTGAATTTTATGGCATGTCAACCCTTGTTGGGTTATTTAATGCCAAAGACATTTTGTTCTATTCATGGTTGGTGGTATTGAAATTTTTTTTTTTTTTTTTTTAAACAATTTTTTTAACACATTTTTTTGTTAAACTCATTTTTTTCTATAGATGGGACCCTAACAGGTACTACCACTCTGGGTTGTTTACTTGATTTGATTTTACGGCATGTCAATCCTTGTTGGGTTATTTTATGCCTAAGACAGTTTTTGTTTTAATCATTCTTGATGGCTACTCAATGTTTTTATTTTTAAAAACACATTTTTTAAAACTCATTCTTTTCTATTTAATCCATAGATAAGACTACCCTAACAGATACGACCGGGAAGTAATCACAATGAACCCTGTACTTCACATTCTCCAGAATTGGTTTGTTCGTTTTACGGCATATCAACCTCAGTGGGTCATTTAATGACGATAAAGTTTTGAAATAAATCAATTCTTAATGGATAATACAATTTTGTTTATAAATACATTTTTCTATTTAACCCATAGATGGGACCTTAACGGGTACTACCACTCCGGGTCAGAGTGGACCAGGGAGCAATGGTGATGAAGGGGTGCTCCATATTCTCCAAAACTGGAACCTCACCATCAGATAGAGTTTAACGTCATTCCCAGGACATGGAGACCCCCAGCCACCGCCTTCTAGCACCCATATGATAAAAAGGGATTGGGGCTTGCCATAAGGGCAATAGGGTTGGGAAAATCATATAGGTGCTAGGGCTTGACGTGACCATCCAGAATTGGAACTTCATAAGAATTCAAACTTTATTAGATGCAGTTTAACTTCATACACAACAGGTGGCCCCATTGGGGGAGTCTTACACCTCTGCAGAGGTGCAGTCGGTGCATTCTAACGCCTCAGCCAACAGGGCGGTCTCCAGAATTGGAACTTCATACACAAGACACAGGGTTCTTTGTACTTTAACTCCAAGACTTTGGTAACACAATTTAATGCAACAGTTCCTGTAAGTGTCTGTAAGTACAAAATCTTTCCATTAAAAGGCGTCACGTTAACCAAAAAGACTAATTTCTTTATAGAGTTCTAATTACTTAAGACATGATTTCAACTTTAGTACAATTAGTTTAATTAAACTTTGTTAATTAACTGTCACAATTAAACCTAATCTTCACATAGGTTGGTTGGTTGGATTTTATGGCGTTTCAACCCTTGTTGGTTATTTTATGCTGAAGATATTTTGTTTTATTCATTCTTGATGGATATTGATTTTTTTTGAAAAACAATTTTTTTCTATCTAACCCGTAGATAGGACCCTAATAGGTACTACCACTCCGGGTCAGAGTGGTCGTCAGTAGGGGGAGGGGTGGTTGGAAGTGGGTAGTGGATTTTCTTCTCACTAGATGGGGAGTGTCAGAATGGTGATGGTACCGCAGGTGTTAGTCCAGAATATTAGATTGTAAGGATTGTAAAGATATATGTATATGTGCGTGTGTGTTTAATTGGGGGGGGGGGTTATATATGTATTGGGGAACTGGATTTGTCATTAAGTTATAGTATGTGGCTGGTATGTTTTATGCGAGTTTTTTTTTTTTTTTTATATCCAAGTCCTGAAGATGGTCTAATAAGAGATCGAAACGTTGCATCGTCGACAATAAACCTCCAGTTTCCATAACATCCCGTGTTTGTTTACCTTTCTCCACATACTGTCGGATTAACCTCCTCACATTTCTCCCATATATATAAGTGCAAAAAGCAGTAAGGATCTATGACTATTACTGATATTATTGCTTTGTTTTTGTTTTTTTATATAGTGAGCACTTTTGGATGATTTACGAATGCCACTACAATGGAAAAGTTGATGCAGCAATTGGATACTAATATATATATATATATATATATATATATATATATATATATATATACCTTGCTGATGAGACCTAATAGGTCGAAATGTACATTCAGGGAATGACATTTTCTCGATTTGTTTAGCCTTACATTTGAACATATATGCCCGCCTAAATTCATTAATTATTAACTAATTAATTTTCAAAATTAGGTATGACTTCAATTAAGCACATATCCTCCAAAAATTGTCGGCTTAAAGCCATATAAAAATAAACACATTTGTTTGTTTACTTAACCTCGTGTGTGTGTGTGTGTGTGTGTGTGTGTGTGTGTACATGGCAACAAAATTTCAAATCCTGGATGAGGCTGGTAGCATTTTGGGAAAGGTATGCACCTACTATTCGAGACTAGTTGGATTCATAACTTTCCCAAAAGGTATATATATTTACCAACCCCTCCGCACGAGCAGGATGCGACACAAAGTCAATTTCTTAAGCAGTGTTTAACAGGTTTGAATTCAGAGTTTTCCTTCTCCTAGACCGGTTGCCTAACCAGGGTTAAAGAGCCCGGTCTGCCCTACTATTTGCCCATAGTTGGAGGGAGAGTAGGATTCATACCTTTCCCAAGGGTATTAGCGCTAAGTGAAATGCAATTACCACGTCCAGGATTTGAACTCGGGGCGACGTGTCCATTTCCCATGACTTTAACCATTACACCACACACTTCCTACCAATGTGAAATCCAAACAGGATTTGAACTCATTTCTTTGTGTCCATTTCCTAGGATGATAACCATTAGACCATGAGCGCCTCCAAATGAAATATGAAGAAATGTAGTGGACTGTAAGAAGGCAGGAAATCAGGGAAACGAGTAAAGGAAAAGGCAGCGGAGAATGAAAAAGAAAAAAAGCGAATGTGTGTGTGTGTGTGTATGTGTGTGTGTGTGTGTGTGTATGTGTGTGTGTGTGTATGTGTGTGTGTGTGTGTGTGTGTGTGTGTGTTGTGTGTGTGTGTGTGTGTGTGTGTGTGTGTGTGTGTGTGTGTGTGTGTATGTGTGTGTGTGTATGTGTGTGTGTGTGTGTGTGTATGTGTGTATGTGTATGTGTGTGTGTGTGTGTGTGTGTGAATACATCAATCAAAGTCTTGATTAATTCAATTATATTTTTACCAAATCCAACCAGAAAATTGAATTATGTTTCGCGCAAGTATTACAACCGGATATTTGGAATCTTCCCAGAATCCCTTGGAGCAAGTCGACTGAGACTCGGTTCTAAAAGAAGAACTTGGCCTTTTTCTTATCACTTTCAATTCTACTATCAATGCTGCTGCTGAGGATGCTACTATAACACAAAGATAGATAGAAAGAGATTCAACTTAATACATGAAACAAGAAAGTTTCCTATTTCATTGGCCATAAGTTGTATAATATTTATCCACCCCCCTACGCCACGGATAGGACGTGACGCACGGTTGCTTGAACTCGCTATCCAGTAACAGGGCTGTGAAGTCAGAGTCATGGAGTCCAAAGCAATTTGGTTTGGTTTGCTCGTTTTACGGCATATCAACCCTTTTCGGGCCATTTAATGCCGAAACAAGTCATTTTTATAAAAGCTTCTATGTTTCAAATTCTTAATATCTTCAAATTGGTATAAATCTTATTATAATGGAGATTGTGTGTTTTTCTGTCTGTAACCAAAACTATATTACTATTCAAGTCACAATTCCCTTTGTTATTTACGTTACATTCTTCATGATTTTATTTTTCATTTAAACTTCAATTATTAATAAAATTGTTTTACATTACTTACACTGTTGACCATATCTACATAATAATAACATGTAATTGTATTTATATATACAACAAAATAGTGGGTTGCAGCATCAACGGGAAGGCTAATTTGCATATTGATATTAAAAATTTGATGTTAATAAATATATGCTTAGTATTATTGATTTCTAATAAATAAATCTTAAAAGAAATCAATTAACAATATTAATAGTAATTCTATTCTTTACTTCCTAATTTATCTAAATAGTTGAATTATGAAAATTTAGCAATGAAATACGGGAGGGAAGAAAAAGCAAGTTTTAGTTGTTCCCCCTCTGTTTCAAATCTTTTTATCGGCATCTTATTTAGTTTCATTAGCCTTTCTAATTTAATCTAATATTTTATTACATTAAAACTTAAATACTTGCACCCAGAGGGTGCATATATTTGCTAGTAATTTTAATTAATGTCATTCGGTTTGGTTAATGGTATAATAACCCTATGGGTTATTTAATGCCCAAAACTGTTAAAGCTGGTACTTAAGTTTCCTTTACAGGTGTATTTTTGTGGATATATTTCATGGATGTATTTTATATCGGATTCATAATTTTCAATATATCATTATTTTTCTCAAGAAGGACGCTCTTGATGAAAACCACTTCAATAAAGGGTCGAAACAGAATTCTGTCAGCGAATTTTAACATCATGTGTTTGTTTTTTTCTAAATATTTATTTCAGAAATATATTTATAGGTATTAATAATCAAGAGGGGAAGGGATATTTTTTCGGCGGGGGGGGGGGGGGGGGTTTAAAAATATTCTAAGCCTTATCCACATGATTTTCAAGTATCTCCATGAAAATTCCAGCCCCTTTACAGAGGATCCAATGAGAAAACCACAAGAGATAAAGTTTCTTCATATAAATCGGAACTAAAAGCTGGTTTCAGTTTCAAAGAAATATTTTTTTTTTTTGAATTTCAAAAATACTTTTTTCTTTCTTTTTCATTATGTCCATTTGAAACAGATCAACATTATCATCCATAACCCCCTCTATCTTTCTCTTACTCTTTCTTTCTTACATTTTTTATGTCTAGCATGTCCCTTGTCTTCCCTTTCTTTATAATAAAAACAGAATGGTCTATTATTTAGTTATTTATTATTTAGCTGAGATGATGACACTCATAAAAAATAAGAACTTGCGGATAAGCAACATCAGATAATCAGGATTTACATCTTTGCATTTCCTCTTGGATGATTTGGATCATCTCATTTTTAACTGGAGGGGTTGCAAGATGTTGTATTTTGTAGGAACAAGAGTATTCATATATAGATTATTTATAAGATGCACTATTTTAACAGACATTTCAGCATAAAAGTTAAGGGTGCGTATTATACATAAAAACTATAAAATACTTAAAATAGCTTAACACTTGTTACCTGGCTATGGCTAATGGCATGAAAACAATCTACCCCTGTGGATTGAATAAAAGGCTCAGTTTGAAGAGAAAGTTCCCAAGTTTGAAGAGAAACACCTGGAGAAGGCTGGAGGGGAAATTGGTCAAAATGTTGTGTATATCTTATTATAATGGAGATTGTGTGTTTTTCTGTCTGTAACCGAAACTATATTACTACTCAAGTTACAATTCCCTTAGTTATTGACATCGCATTCTCAATGATTTTATTTTTATCTAAACCTCAATTATTAATAAAATTGTTTTACATTATTAATACTGTTGACCATATCTACATGATATTTTCCACGTACCCCACTTGTACGGGTCAGGCACAAAGTCCCTATTAACATGGGACCACCCACAAACCGAAGCTCATGGAGTGGCAGGTGAAAAATTGCGTCGATCCCGTCGGCATTCCCCCTCAAGGGGGGCGCCTCAGGCACTGGGCAATAAACCCAGCCCTGCCCCTTTAAATCAAGGGAGCAGGTGTTGCCTGGGGGGATGGCCCCCTGGGATCGACGCCGTTAATTATATCAATGGTCCAGAGGCCGAAGCCACTGTTGACCATATCTACATACTAACAACATGCAATTATATTTATATATACAACAAAATAGCGGTTTACAGTTTGAACAGAAAGGCTAATTTGCATATTGATATTAAAAATGTGATTTTAATAAATATGTGCTTAGTATTATTGATTTCTAATTGTTTGGTTTTATTTTAATGAATATAAGCAAAAATCTCTTAAATGAATCTTAAATGAAATCCATTAACAAGAAAAAATAACTGTCATTTTATTCTTTACTTCGTATTTTAACTAAATACTTGAATTAGAAAAAATAACAATGAAAGACGAGAGTGATGGAAGAGTAAGTTTCAGTTGTTCTATTTTTCGATTATACTCCCTCTGTTTCAAATCTTTTTTATCTGCATTTCCCATTTAGTTTCATTAGCCTTTCTAATTTAATACAATATTTTATTACATTAAAACTGAAATACTTGCACCCGGAGGGTACATATATTTGCTAGTAACAATAAAGATGAGGACAATAGTCCAAAAAATCCAAATGATACAAATCATCAAGCCTCATCTTAAAAATTCAGATAAATAGTATATAACCCTTTTTTTTTTCCAGCCACATATCTCACCATATTTAGAACAGGATGACTGAAAGTAAGTTATCTTATTATAATGGAGATTGTGTGTTTTTCTGTCTGTAACCGAAACTATATTACTACTCAAGTCACAATTCCCTTAGTTATTGACATCACATTCTCCATGATTTTATTTTTATTTTAACCTCAATTATTGATAAAATTGTTTTACATTATTAATACTGTTAACCATATCTACATACTATCAACATTCAATTATATTTATATATACAACAAAATAGCAGTTTACAGTGTGAACGGGAAGGCTAATTTGCATATTGATATTAAAAAATCGAATTTAATAAATATGTGCTCAGTATTATTGATTTCTAATTGTTTGGTTTTATTTTAATGAATATAAGCAAAAATCTCTTCAATGAATCTTGAATTAAATCCATTAAGAAGAAAAAATAACTCATTTTATTCTTTACTTCCTCTTTTAACTAAATACTTAAATTAGAAAAAATAACAATGAAAGACGAGAGTGATGGAAGAGTAAGTTTCAGTTGTTCTATTTTCGTTATATCTC
>CM042166.1:86122835-86132835 GCA_023376005.1 Doryteuthis pealeii
GAGAGAGGATCCACATGTGGCTTGTGGCATAATAATATTATCATGGAAGTTATCAGAAAATGGATTGTGGCTAGAAGAATATACCAGAGGGGGGGGGGGGGCTCTTAACCTTTCTACAGATGATACAGTCAAATACAGGCAATGTTAGGTAGCCTTGCTAGTTTTCAATAAGCCTACAAGAGAATCTGCTGCCTAAATGCACATTATCTAAATCTATAGATGTGAATGTTTTCAATGAAAAAAAGAAAAATCCAAGATGGATGCTAATGGATGTGCTGTGATGGCGTCCATTTTGAATTAGCCATTTTGGTCTCCTCAAATCAATTGTTAACCTATGTTTTATTACAATTAGATTTTCGGAGAATAGAAGATAGATTCACAATTTATTTGCCTTTATGGCTTGGAGTCACAGCCTTGTCTGATTGCTGAGGTTCTCACAATGTGAGCAAAATTTATTGGAACTCTCTGGTTATTGTACTGTAATCAACTACACATTCACCTTTTGCACATAAAATGAGTTTTGGTTGCTTTCATTGTGTTATAGCCCAATTCAAACTCTTAAGCCTCAGAAGAAAATCCATTGAGTAGCACTTAGAGAGTATCAGGCGAGCTCAGTATCCACTCTTTCCGAACTAACTAACCTTCACTGATTGTTGAGGTTCTTGCAACTCAAGTCAAATTTATTGCACCATCTAGTTACTGTACTGTGATCAACTAGACATTCACCTTTTGCAAATAAAATATTTTTGGTTGCTTTCATTGTGTTATAGCCGAGTTTAAACTCTTATGTTCATCTGTGCAGTTTTCAAATCATACTAGGGTTGAGTCAAAGTTTTGCAATATTTTAGTAACATGAGACACAATCTGGCAGCTCTGATGCTTTTGTCAAGGTTGTGAAAGTGACAAACCAAACTGGTCCGTGAGTTTGAGTGTAACTCACTGTCCTTTTGCCTCTATGGCTTGGAGCAAAGCCTCACATTCATCTGTGCGGATTTCAAATCACACATGGAGTTAAGCAATGCACAATGTGTTACTGCACTTAGTACCACACTAGCAGCAGCTACCCAGTGCGCCAGGGTAGAGGGGGATTTTTTTAAGTTAGTCCCGCAGATCCATTATTACTGAATCGTGAGTTGAATCCTCATGGGATGCCCCATTTAAATGTACTAGGGTGAGTCAAAAGTTTTGCAATATTTAATAACATGAGGCACAAATTGATAGCTCTGGATGCTTTTGTCAAGGTTGTGAAAGTGACAAATCAAACTGGACCGTGAGTTTGAGTGTGACTCACTGTGCTTGGAGCATAGCCTCATCTGATTGTTGAGGTTCTTGCAGCCTGAGCAAAATTTCTTGAACTATTTGGTTATTATACTGTAATCAACCTTCACCTTTCACAAAACAAATGCTTCCGTTTGGTTATGGGTTATTTTGAACTCGTAAATTAAACAACGTTGGTATTATTTGGATTATTTGGACTATTGTCCTCATCAATAGTTTTATTTGTACAACAATTCAGCCGATGTAGTTGGGAGGTGCATGGTGTTCACTGAACAATTGAGTTAAGTGAGTTAATAATAATAATAATAATGATGATGATAATTCTTTTGGTTGGAATAATAAAATGGACAAAACTAAAATAGGTCATTAGCAGAAGTGAAGATCCAATTGAAAGCGCCAAAAATTTGGCAGAGGTTGATTCAATCAAAAACCAAGAATTCAAGAATCAAGGACTTTTACCACACAATAAGGAGAATGAATGCCAAAAGATTACAGAGGAAATTGTCAAGGTTAATTCTTATTCTAACAAACATTGGAAGCAAAGAGAAACAAAAAAAAAAAAAAACAAAAAAAAACATTTAGATAATACTAAAAAAAATAAAGAAAAAATAGTTCTGACTGACTTATTTGGCCTTGGAGGCTCAGAATTCTTTTTATCTTTCGGTTTTCAAAGATTTTTAGAAATAACAAAATTAAAATATTCTGTGTGGAGATTTGTCAAAATTCACAAAAAAAATTTGCTAAAAGTTAAAGAATCCACTTTTTTTTTTTTTTTTTAATTTTATTTTTAAAATTTTATTTTTTTACTTTCCTGTAAATCTTGTCAAAAGGATAATTCTTGATAGTCATCTCAATGTTCAACATATTTGGTATATTCTCAAGTTTGTTTAAACCTTAAAATAAATTTTAATCCTTTTTTTTTTGGGGTTGGACTTTTTTCTTGTGAACTTTTCAGCACCCCTTGTGTGTGTAAGACTAGTGAGAGAGTTTGAGAGAGTTTGAGTAAGAGTTTGAGAGAGAGAGAGAGAGTTTTGAGAGAGAGAGAGAGAGTTTGAGAGAGAGAGAGAGAGAGTTTGAGAGAGAGGAGTTTGAGAGAGTTTAGAGAGAGGAGAGAGAGAGAGTTAGAGAGAGAGAGAGAGAGTTAGAGAGAGAGAGAGAGAGAGAGAGAGAGAGAGAGAGAGAGAGAGAGAGAGAGAGTTTTGAGAGAGAGAGAGAGTTTGAGAGAGAGAGAGAGTTTGAGAGAGAGAGAGAGTTTGAGAGAGAGAGAGAGTTTTGAGAGAGAGAGTGAGAGTGAGAGAGAGAGAGTTTGAGAGTGAGAGAGTTTGTGAGAGAGAGAGTTTGAGAGTGAGAGAGAGAGAGTTTGAGAGTGAGAGAGAGAGAGAGAGAAAGAGAGAGAGAGAGTTTGAGAGATCAAATAAGTACTAAAAAGCCCTTTTCATTTTTTAATTCATTTCCTTACTTCAAACTTAATCTTGATTTGGCAAACTCAATTCACATAAAAGGAAAAAAATTCCATTTATCTACGTTCAGCTGGATTATTTCCAAAATTAGAAAAAAAACAGAAAAAGGTTATTCAAAAAGTCTTGAAATTCTAGTAAAAAGACATTTCAGCATTTATTTCTGGTAGGATATATTTATTTTATGTCGCTACAATATGGTACATCTTGGAAAACAAACTTAAAAAGCATAAATAATTATATTAGGTGCAAAAATTGCAAGTGCCGTTTTCTGTGACAGCATTCACCCTAGGTCGGTCGAGTTGGCTCCATCCAACAAATTCACCTGTCGTTAATTTATGAAAGAAGTATCAAGGGAATTGTAAATTCACAATTGGTCCCCCAAATTCCCACATGCAGAGGAAGCTCTTTGCTCAATGGCCATCTAGCACGTCACTTTTAAAGTCGAACACTTCCTCATTGCACCAGGACTGTGTAAACTTGGTAGCATCAGATATATGCTGTCAAGAATTAAGTTTCTACTTGAAGGGCCACTTAAGATGGACAGGTCTGGCACCCAGTGGTATTAGGGTCACAACCCAGCCAAAGGGGCTCTGGTGTAGAATCCAAAGGGTGTATCCAAAAATTGCTAGTGCACTCTTTTTTTGAAAAATAGAGGCTAAACTCCCAGTTTCAATAAAAATTTTGTTTGTTTTACGGCATATCAACCTCAGTGGGTTATTTAATGACGATAAAGTTTTGAAATAAATCAATTCTTAATGGATAATACAATTTTTTTATAAATACATTTTTCTATTTAACCCATAGATGGGACCCTAACACGTACTACCACTCCGGGTCAGAGTGGACCAGGGAGCAATGGTGATGAAGGGGTGCTCCACATTCCCCAAACCTTCAAAACTGGAAGCTCACCATCAGATAGAATTTAACGTCATTCCCAGGACATGTAGACCCGCAACCACCGCCTTCTAGCACCCATATGATAAAAAGGGGGTTGGGACTTGCCATAAGGGCAATAGGGTTGGGAAAATCATATAGGTGCTAGGGCTTGACGTGACCAGCCAATTGATCAAAGGGGGCCTCTCCGACCGCCCGTCTAGCCCAAGATAGGGCCAAAGTGGAGTATTGCAAGTCATGAACTGCTCATCCACCTGGGTTCTATCTTTAAGCATCACGGGTCGCCACCTACAGCCAACAGGTGGCCCCATTGGGGAGTCTTACCCCTCTGCAGAGGTGCAGTCGATGCATTCTAATGCCCCAGCCGACAGAGCGGTCAATAAAAAGAGTGTGAACTTCTGCACACACCTTAAAAAAAGTAAATTAGTGTCAAAATAATCCAAAAAATAAATAAATACAAATTTAAAAAAAATGATGTTTAGTTATAGAGATATATTGACAATCAACACCTCACACTAAACAAAAATAGTTATGCCTGTTAAACTGACAATTTTTACAATTAAAAAATGTTCAGACCCCACAAAATTATCTGATTAGAAATTGCTTTATTCTTCAAGTGAATTGCTCTAATAATAAAAAATTTCGCTATAATATACTGGTTTGTTTTGGTTTCTTTGTTTAATGGCATGTCCACCTTTGTGGGTTATTTAATGCCATCCTTGCAGAAGAACACATGTGGGGTTTGGGGACCGCTTGTGAATTTCCTTGTTACTCCTTTCATAAATTAACACCAGGTGAATTTGTTAGATGGAGCCACCTCAACTGACCAAGGGTAAATGCTGTCACAGAAAACAGAATTTGCAATTTTTGCACATACCTAATATAAGGATAAATGCTTTTTCTTTTTTTAAATTTGTTTTTCAGGATGTACGATATTGTAGCAGCATAAAATAATCTATGTTCAGATGTGATTGTATTGAAACTCTTAAAATTGACTGCGTGTCACATCTTGCTCATGGGGGAGGGGTCAGTAAATACTGAAGATTAATTCAAATCCTGGACGAGGCCCGTAGCATTTCACATAACACTAACACGCTTGGGAAAGTGTGTATCCAACTATTCTCCTTCTGGCTATGAGTAAATAGTAAGGCAGACTGGGCTCTTTAGCCTTGGTAGGCAACCAGTCTAGGAGAAGAAAAACTGAATACAAACCAGATTTACTCCACTAAAAAAAATTGACCTTGTGCCACATTACTGCCCATGCTGGAAGGGTTGGGTAAATGCATACAAGAGGTTGTTTACATTTCACATATAATCTTATTCTACTATCAGGTATGGGTAAATAGTAGGGCAGACTGGGCTCTTTAGCCTTGGTATGGCAACCCGTCTAGGAGAAGGACAAATCTGAATTCAAACCAGTTAAATGCTGCTTAAAAATTGACCATGTGTCACATTCTGTTTATCCACAGGGGTCGGTTAAAAATTGACCCTGTGTCACATTCTGTCATCCACAGGGGTCAGTTAAAAATTGACCATGTGTCACATTCTGTTCATCGCAGGGGTCAGTTAAAATTGACCATGTGTCACATTCTGTTCATCCGCAGGGGTCAGTTAAAAATTGACCAGGTGTCATTCTGTTCATCCACAGGGGTCAGTTAAAAATTGACCATGTCTCACATTCTGTTCATCCACAGGGGTCAGTTAATACAGGAGATTTGTTGCCAAAAATCTCTAGAATTTAAACCTTGAAATTTCTTTAAATGCAGACACATTACCATTTCTACTTTGCATGTCTCGAGATTGGTCGTTAGCGTTAAGTCAAAGACGTTTCTTTTTTGGGGGGGGAACAATGTGCAGATAAATACAGTGGGTATGACTTACACCAATTTGTGCACTTGGTGACCTTGTTAGTTTTAAGAGTTGAACAGGTAATTAAAGATAAAAAACAATTCTTCTCAAAAAACACCTGACTTGAGGCTATCACAAATGGGAAATGATGAAAGAGAGAGAAAGAGAGAGAGAGAGAAAGAGAGAGAGAAGAGAGAGAAGAATGGTATGGAACAACAATAATTGATGGTGGTGGAGGGTATGGTGGGGGTGGTGGCCGTTTTTGGCAAAGATTACTATGCATTTTCATCAAGTCTATTTTGCATTGGAGGGGGGGGTGCATTAAGAAAAAAAAAAAAAAAAAAAAAAAAAAAAAAAAAAGAAAGAAAATTACAATGAAGTGAAATTTATTACATCCCCTCTTCATGCCCGGATTAAAATCACGAGCGTCGATCCCAGGGGGCCATTCCCCAGGCAACACCTGCCCCCTCAATTTAAAGGGGCAGGGCTGGGTTTATTGCCCAGTGCCTGAGGCCCCCCCCCTTGAGGGGGAATGCCGAGGGGATAGATGCAATTTTTAAACCCACCACCAATGAGTCTCGGCTTGTAGGTGGTCCCACCTTGTGTCTAACCTAGTACAAGTGGGGTACGAGGATAATACTCCCACTCCTCACTTGATGTCGTGAATTTTTTAAATAAAATTTAAAATAATTTTTTTTTTTTTTTTTTTTTTTTTAAACCAAAATTAAGCAGTACCATTACTGTTTATCTACAAGGACGGATTTAGCATTAAATAACTCACAAAGATTGATATGCCATTAACCAGAAAAATAAGAAACAAGAGATTTTTAAAAGTATTTTTTTTTTTTTAAATGGCGCATCATAGTGACATTTTTATCATTAGTGCTATTCAAATTAAAACAGCCTCATCTAAGATTTGAAACCTGACTGCTGGGTCCATTTCCTACAGTTACAGTGATAACCATTACATCATAAGCACCTCCAGATGTGTGTGTGTGTGTGTGTTTATAAAATAAAATAAGCCTAATGAGTGAGAGAATATCTACCTAGGTTTCTCCTAACAGATCATCAGGATAATTCTGACCCTTTAGTATATTCAACTTAGGCAACAGTATTTTTTCTTTTAACCATTTTAATAGTATCAACTGATTATATTCACGAGGTGCAGTTGATTTGCCAAAAGTTTGTATTGAGTAATTATACACTATTAAGCTGGAAGTTTTTTTGAGTTTAGAAATAAAAAATTATATCTGAATATTATTATTATTTACTCCTTTTGAGTTTTCACATCAGCATTAGCTGATGGTCTTTCACTGGAGTCTGAGTGACAGCAAGTCTCCTCAGGTCTCCAGGACTCTTCTGAGTATTCTGGCAGATTGCAGCAGTGCAGTGTTCTGAATGGTTTCAATCCTTCCTCCGATTTCCAAACCCTTTTCTAATCCTTTTGGAACCGTTCCAAGTGCACCAACTACAATTGGTATCACTTTCACATTCCATAACTTTTTCAGTTCTCTGGCAAGGTCCAGATATTTGTCCATTTTTTCATTTAGCTTCACCCTGTGATCTGCTGGCACTGCAAAATCCACCAGTTGACAAGTTCTTTATTTTTTGTTAATCAACACTAGGTCTGGTCTTCTTGCTGGGATAAGGTGATCTATTTTTATTTCAAAGTCCCAGAGAATTTTATGTTTCGTTCTCAAGAACAGATTCTGGTTTATGCATATACCATTTTGTTGTATGGTCAAAATTAAATTTTTTGCCTAATTCCCAGTGGATCACCTTCCCAACCCAGTTGTGTCTAGTTTTGTACTCCCCTTGTGCTAGTTTGCTACATTCGCATAGTACATGGTTTACAGTCTCATCTCTATTACCGCATAATCTACATTTACTATTTTGTTGGGTCTTAATAATAATAATAATAATAATAATAAAAAGCAAAATTGATAACTCTTTGCCTACTTTAACCCACTCATAGTAGATCTCCCACTATTACCAAGCAAAATACAAAAACTGATGGTTAGATCATTATAATTGAGCAGAAGGGCCTAGATTACAATAATAAGGCTTTATTTGAATAGAATGAGTTCTGAGGGGAATAGATAGTGAACTTTGAAATATCCCACTATACAGGTAAAAAATACCAAAAAAATTTGGTACAGCTGAGGGAGAAATTTAAAAGACAAAGAGTTAAAGAAATACAAATAAAAAAGAAACATTTATTCTTATAGAAAATAAATAACATTTTACTTGAGGGTGACCTAAAATAAATACAGAATTTAGAAAATAAAAATGAATAAATACACAAAGAAAAATCATTAAAATAATATTTCACTACTTATATTCTCAACAATAAAATAATGTATTGATTAGTTAGAAAATTGATAAAAGCAACTTTTAAAAATTCTTTTCTACCAATTCTTTGATATTTTTTTTTCTTCTTCAAAGATCTGTTTATTCTCTTTAAAGAAAACAATTCATTTAAAATGCCTGTATGCAAAAGATTTATTTATATGTACTAGCAAATATATGCACCCTCTGGGTGCAAGAATTTAATGTAATAAAATATATTAAATTAGAAAGGCGAATGAAACTAAATAAGAATGAAGATAAAAAAACATTTGAAACAGAGGTGGGTATAATAAAAAATTAGAACAACTGAAACTTACTCTTCCATCAATCCCGCCATTCATTGATAAATTTTCCTAATTTAACTATTTAGTTAAAATAGGAAGTAAAGAATAAAATTGCAGTTATTTCTTCTTGTTAATGAATTTCATTTAAGATTTATGGAAGAGATTTTTGCTCATATTCATTAATATAAAACCAAACAATTAAAAATCCATAATACTAAGCACATATTTATTAATTTTGTTGTATATATAAATACAATAGCATGTTATTACTGTTGCAAATAAGTCCAACAGTATAAAAGACTATTTTATTAGTAAGTGAGGTTTAAATAGAAATAAAATCATGGAGAATGTGATGTAAGTAACTAAGGGAATTGTGACTTGAGTAGTGATATAGTTTCGGTTAAAGACAGACAAATGCACAATCTCCATTATAATAAGATGCATGTGATTTATTTATATATTTATGTGTTTGTATGTGATTTTCTGTATTCATGTGGTTCTTTTTATGTATATGGATGCGATTCATTTAGATATGCATGTATGCATGTAATTTATATATAAGTTAAAGTAATGTGGACAGAGTCAACAGTGCCTGGTTACTGACAGTTTCTTGCCTTTACTCGTACAAATATTCAATGTCCTGAAGAAGGTTTTATTTATAAAAAAAAACAACAAAAAAAAACAAAGAGTTTTGATGACATCCTGTGTTTGTTTTCTTTAAAATATTTTCTCCACATACTGTCGGATTAATTTCCTCATCGTACTTTTTATATATATATATATATATATATATAAAATGAAGGGGATGATTTTTCAGTTGTAATTCAAAGTATGAAAGAAATGTGTAGAATGAATGAAAAACTGTGTTGGATATTATATACAATGTTTCATTTATTTTCCTGATATTTCGAAAGATTGTACCTTTTTTGATTTTTATTTTTTTTACAAAGGTTTGTTAGACTAAATATACCAACAAAGAAGCATATGGGGACTCCACAACATTGTGTGTGTGTGTATGTATATATACATACATATATATACATACATACATACATACATATATATATATATATATATATATATATATAAAATGTGTGTGTGTGTGTGTATACATATGAACTGTTTGTAGTTATTTACTAAGCTTAGCTGTGGCACAAGGTCAGAAATATGGGCGCCAGTAAGAATCAAACTCACTAACAATACCTTGCTATCCATTACACCATGTGATGTGCCCATGTGAATTATTTTATTGATATCCTTTCTCTGCACCAATTTTGGGAGTGAGGGGTGGAAGTGGGTCTGAAAATTACCGAGGGAAGCCTGTATATGCTAATTTAATTCAAATTATGACCAGAAAATAGTAATGTATTACATGGCTGAAGACAACAGATTTTTTTAAATTTTGATTAAAAAAAAAAAAAAAAAATTAAAGACCCCCCCCAAAAAAAACAAAACAAAAAAAAAACAAACACAAACATCCATTAGCAAAGGGGAGAGAGAGAGGGGGGAGAGAGAGAGGGGGGAGAGAGAGAGGGGGGAGAGGAGAGGGAGACCCAGAAATGCACTACAGTGATGCTGACATGCCATTAATTCAATAATGCACTCTCATTACAAAAGCAGGATCCTATCAATCCCAGCATGCATCATGTTCACAACAACATCAGAACCTTGTAAGGATAGGGAAGAAATAATTGATATTATTTTCTGTTATTAGCATCTTACGACAAATCAGGTCATACAAGGAAGAAGAAGAAAAGTATCAGTA
This sequence comes from Doryteuthis pealeii, assembly GCA_023376005.1. NCBI lineage: Eukaryota > Metazoa > Mollusca > Cephalopoda > Myopsida > Loliginidae > Doryteuthis > Doryteuthis pealeii. The sequence continues at coordinate 86,132,714 of CM042166.1, forward strand.
ATAAAAGTTAAAACAACAAGAAGAAGCAGGTGTGTAATATTAGATACACCTTGACGTAGGGACAAAAAGAAAAAAAAAAAAAAGAAAAAAAAAAAAAGAAAAAAAAAAAAATAAAAAATAAA
>CM042166.1:86137835-86212835 GCA_023376005.1 Doryteuthis pealeii
AACAAGGGAAGAAAAAGGACACGCTACACAAAAAATATGAGACAGACAGAGAGAGAAACAGACAGAGAGAGAGAGAGAAACAGACAGAGAGAGAGAGAGCTAATCTGTTTCAGAGAGAGAGAGAAATAGAGAGAGAGAGAAATAGAGAGAGAGAGAAATAGAGAGAGAGAGAAACAGAGAGAGATAATCAACAGATGAAAAGGAACATAAGGAAAAAAGTTAGAGTTAAATCAAGATTATTATATTTTTTACATATTGAACTATTTGCAATAGCTCTTAAGCAAGCATATCAAACGTTGCAATAATTGAATCATCATACTGTGATATATCCACAGGTCCTACTAGTTATATTGAATTATAAAGACTAATGAAACTTAAGAATGCATTTGAAAAAATTATTTTTATTTCATTTTAATTAGTTTCTACATAGAATTGCTTTTTATAGACAGCAAAGAATAAAATTATTTCTTTTTGTTAATGGATTTTTTAAAAAGATTTATAGACACAATTTTTCCTCATTTATTAGAATAAAACCATCAATTTAAAATCAATAATACCAAGAAAATATTTATTAAAATAACATTTTTAAGATCAATATGCAAATTGGCCTTCCTGTTCACACTGTAAACCACTATTTGGTTGCACATTATATATATATATATATATATATATATATAAATATAATGAGGAAAAAATGAGTAAAGAAAAGAAATGTAGATGGATAAAAATGAATTTTATCGATATCACTTTTAATCGATATCACTTACACATGTGTTTCGGTCAGTTTATCAAAATGTATATGGATTTACATTATTATTATTATTAAAATAATCAGATGGAGTTGAAATGATGATGATAATAATAGGAAGAATGCATAAAATGTTCCGTACACAGATTTTGCCAACCTTCATCAGATTAGAATTCTTGTCTCCAACTCAAAAAATAAAAATACCACTCTGATGCAGGTCGGCAAAATCTGTGTACGGAACATTTTATGCATTTTTCCTATTATTATCATCATCATCATTTCAACTCCATCTGATTATTTTAATAATAATAATAATAATAACGTAAATCCGTATACATTTTGATAAACAGACCAAAACACGTGTAAGTGATATCGATTAAAAATGATATCAATAAAATTCATTTTTATCCATCTACATTTCTTTCTTTACTCATTTATATATATATATATATATATATATATATATATATATATATATAATTGCATGTTAATAGTATGTGGATAAAGTCAGCAGTATTAATTGCAAATATTTTTTTCTTAAGGGAGATTTCAATAGATAAAAATCATGGAGAATGTGATGTAAATAACTAAGGGAATTGTGGTGTCAGTGGTAATGCAATTTCAATAATAGACACAATTTCCATTTTGATAATATATTTGACTTAGGCTGCAAGACACATCGGCTGAAACATTGTGTATATAACAAATGATACAGATTATCAAGCCTCATTTAAAAAAATAAGAAACACCTGAAGAAGGCCAAAGGGCACATTGGCCGAAACGTGTATATAATAATAAATACTTCATACTGACAATAATATCAAGACATTAAAAATCCTTGAAGCTTTATACAACCCAGAATTAATAGAATTAAGTTTGAAACTAGTGACACTATTAAAAAATACTTAGAATAAAAAATTGTTTTTATCTATTTTAAGTCACATTTTCCCAGCTTGTTAAAAAATATTTAAAAGAAAAGAGTTTTATAATTTGCTTGAAGCATTGTGTATATATTGGTTAGGAGGTTGATTTAGAAGGCTATCACAATGTAGGTGTAAAGAAAAAAAAAGAAGAAGAATTAAATACAGGTTAACACACAACATCATTGTTACCGTATTATTTTTTTTTTCTTTACACGTGCATTGTGATAGCCTTCTAAATCAAACTCCTAACCAAATTTAAAAGAAAGTTAAAAAAAATAAAAAAATAAAAATTGCTACCGTCATTTATTGTCACCTTAGCAACGAAAACAAAATATTTTAATCAAATAACAAAAAGTGTTGATTCTTTTCCGAACGATTATGAAGGTTGTTTATATTTGTCTAAACAATCATTATCAAAAAGTACTTTGTTTACCAATAATAACTCTTTCGGACAACTGAGAAATGCCTTCCAAGAATATTTCTTAGAAAAAAAAAAGTTAGACAAATGAGATTCCTATATAATTTCAAATGAACCTTTTCTTTTAAAGGCATGTCAACCTCTGTTGAGTTATTTTATATTGAAAATGTTTTGTTTTATTCATTCTTGAGAGTAATAAAAAAAAAATTTTTTTAAACTTAAATTAAAAATTTTTTTTTTTTTAGTTTTATAATTTGCTTGAAGTATTGTGTATGAGTTGGTTAGGAGGTTGATTTTGAATGCTATCACAATGCAGGTGTAAAGAAAAAATAATAATAAGGTAAAAATGGTGTTGTGTGTTAACCTGTATTTAATTCTTGAATTTTCGAGATAATATCTCTTTTTCAAAAGATCACTGGAACTGAAGCAGTCTAGTTATGGCATTTCTTTTTAAATTAATTTTTTTTTTTTTGAAAATGGTATTTTTATATAACTGTATTCTCGTGTTGTATGTTTACGTGAATGCATTTTTTTTGTACTTGTGTATGTTGTCATGCGCGTGTCCATGAAAATGCGTGTTGGTTGTGATGTTATGAGTGTATCCTAGCGCGGGATTGCAGGTGTGTATGTGCGTATTAAATTTTTTTTTTTTTTTTTTTTTTTTTTTTTTTTAAAAGAATAGTATTTTGCAAGTGTGATATTACACATAAATAGCAAACAGTCACCTTCCAAGATAACATAAAAAATATTTCTAGAAAACTTTCAAGAAAAAAAAAATAAACTTGAAAACGATAAGGATTCTATTATTTTTAACCAAATTTGTTTGAACAATAAAGACGAGGACAACAGTCCCAAAAATCTGAATAATACAAATTATCAAGCCGCATCTAAAAAAATTCAGACAAATAAGATTTCAAACAATATCAAAGCTGTTAAAAAGGTGTAAAACTTTTCTTTTAATTTTTTATTTTAAGTCAAATATCTTTAAAATTTGAAGTTTGTACATAAAATAGTAAGAAAAAAAAATACTATTGTGTAAGTGTGATATTACACTTAAATATCTCAGAGTGACCTAGATAAAGTTTACTTTGATAATAGTAGAAATATTTCTATCCTACAGGAAAAAAAAAAAATAGAAAAAAAAGAGGTTTACCTCCTTCAGAAAAAAAAACAAATCTCATTTAACAATGAACAAGTTGCTATCAGCTGTTTTTTCGTGTGGAGGAGTGATGATTTTGATCATTTTGATCTGTGAAAAAGGAAAACTAAAAATAAACCTTAAGATTTTGAGGAGTCAGTTTAAACTCGATAAACAGGTAACGACTTAGGCATGTTTAAAATGAAGAGAATATTTTGAGTTACACACACACACACACAGAATTCCCTCCTAAAAGGGGAAGTGTTAGAAAATGACAAATGAAGGGGAAGGAAATAACAAAGGGAGTATTACAAAGGAGTATTTACAAAGGAGTATTACAAAAAAAAAAAACAACAAAGCAAAAATGCCATTCAGTAAAAACACTTATTAACCCTGGACTTAAAAAAATAAATAAATAAAAAGGTTGGAGCTGGGAGGATAATATCCATGAGAGTTTGATCCATAATACAGATTTTCTAGGAAAGATGTTTTTTTGCATCTGGTGTGGGGGAGAAAAATATGCTACCAGTGAGATTCAAACTTGCGTCCCCCCTTCAGTCTCGGAAGTCAGGGGGTGGGGGTTTAGGGAGTGGGGGTGACGGCTTATCCATCCCTGTTGAGTTATTCCATGCTGAACAACACATGGTTTTATTCATTCTTGATAGTACCTTTTTTTTTTTTTTTTTTTTTTGAATACTTAAATTCAACCCATAGATGTAACCCTAACAGGTACTACCACTCCGAGTCAGAATAGACCTGGGAGTAATGGTGATGAAGGGGTACTCCACACTTCCCATAGCTCCAGAATTGAAACTTCCCAATCATATAGCATTTAACATAATGGCCAGGACACTAAGACCCTCAGCTCCAGAATTGAAACTTCCCAATCATATAGCATTTAACATAATGGCCGGGACACTAAGACCCTCAGCTCCAGAATTGAAACTTCCCAATCATATAGCATTTAACATAATGGCCAGGACACTAAGACCCTCAGCTCCAGAATTGAAACTTCCCAATCATATAGCATTTAACATAATGGCCAGGACACTAAGACCCTCAGCCACCACCTTCTAGCACATGATATAAGGTAAAAAGGTTTGGTCAAACTCTGGAACCTTCTTGTAATCAGGAGCCTTCACAGAACTTTGAATGGAAGCTTTTATTCAATCTACAGAGGTAGACAGTTCTCATTCTATTAACCATGACCAAATACAAAGCTGTTAAGCTATGTTAACGCCTTTGGCCAGGATTGAACCAGCAAATTACTGATGATTGTTACTTAGAACTGTTTTAAGTCAACCTTTATATCCGTTGCACCATGTGTCCACATGGCGCAACGGTTATAATCTGAAATTCAGAGAAATAGGGATAATATTTGTCTTCCCCCTGAAGATGACAAAATGCTTTGATGTTGTTAGTTTATTTGAGTATATAGTTATTTACTAAGCTTAGATGTGGCACAAAGCCAGAAGTATGGGACGCCCATTGAGAATCGAACTCACTAACAATGGTCTGCAAATCTAGCTTGCTAACCATTACACCACATGAGGTGCCCGATTATTTGAGTATATAATTATTTACTAAGCTCAGCTTAGATGTGGCACAAGGCCAGAAGTATGGGGCTCCCAATGAGAATCGAACTCACTAACAATGGTTTCCGAAGCGAGCTTGCTAACCATTACACCACGTGAGGTGCCCGATTATTTGAGTATATAAAGGTGTACTACAACTCCCTACCTAAATTTATAGACTGGGTGAGGTCACGTGGTTTATTCCTCTGCCAATCAACAGCCATAAACCTGACCAGATTGATTACTTAAGCACTGATACTGAGAACCATCCATTTGTAATCATTGACGAAGGAAGTTACAATACGGAGGATTCTTTACCAGAGGATTACCAAGGATTTCCGCTGGACAAGCGCTCTTGCTTGAAAGCCTAAAAGGATGGCCCATAAAATTGTAACAGATATAGAACAATCAAATTTAGTACGCAGACTTATTGATCCCAGGGTTTTTTGTTTTTTTTTAAGGGAAAATGTTTTTGGGGTTCTTCATAAGCAAAGAGAAAAGGGGGGGGGGTCACTCATTGAGCAGTGATTTCTTACAATGAGTTATCATTTTACTGCAGGACCTGTGGATATACCACAGTATGATAATTTAGTTATTACAACGCTTAATATATTTACTTAAGAGCTATTGCCATATAGTTCGATATGTAAAAAGTATAATAATCTTGATTTAACTCACTCTTTTTTTACCTTTGTTTGATTGAAACAAATTGGTGTTATCACTTCCATGTGTTCACCCCCTCTCTTTCCCTTATTCTTTCTTTCTTATATATATTTTCTGTGTAGTATGTCTTTTTTCTTCCCTTTCTTTATAATAATAACAGATTGGTCCATTATTTAGCTGAAGTGACAACACTCATAAGAAATAAGAATCCGGTGGATAAGCAACACCATATAATCCAGGATTTACATTTTTGCATTTCATCTTGGATGATGGATCTCATTTTTAACCAGAGGTGTTGCAATGGTACAGTACACAAGATTAACAAATATTAAATAATTTCAAAATTAAAAAAGAAAAGAAAAAAAAAAAAATTAAAAAAATTATTTTAATTTAATTAGATATTTCTAATTAGGTTTATATTTAGACCTTCAAGTTGGAGATAAAAACTAATTAAAAAACAGAACTATTGTTGAGTTGACATCCAACGTATGCAGAGCAAAAGGCACCGACTGCTGTAGAGACTAATTATCAACCATAGTGATAAGATAAAGCAAGAATTCTTCAAAGTCATAGCAGTATCTGTGCTACTATACGGCAGCACCAGATGGACCCTAAAGAAGCACTTGATTTGGTTTGGTTTGTGGCATATCAACCTCAGTGGGTCATTTAATGCCGACAAAGATTTGAAATAAATTCATTTGGTTAGCTCAGTCGATAGAGCGCTCGGCTAGAAACCACAAAGTTCCAAGTTTGATACCGGTCCTCGCCAACTCAGCGTATGAGTAGCACAGGGATCTGTGCGGTAAAGTAAGGAACGGATGGTAGGTGTGGCGCTCTACCTCAGACGCCAAAACAATTCCCTTGGTCTAGCGCTATTGAAAAGGGGACAGACTCCCTCGCTGACTGGCTGTTACCGACTTTAGGCCGCCCCGTCGACTTTACTTTTACTTTTTTGGATACTCAATTTTTTTTTTATAAATACATTTTAGATGATGGGGATAATATAAATGGTTTGGTTCAAAGTGCCATGAAGACTACCGAATTCAAGAAGAAGGTTCCAATTTCGACAAAAAATACTCGAGGAAGGTTGGAGAGATGGTTTGGTTTGATTCATTTTGTTTTATGGTATATCAACCTCAGTGGGTCATTTAATACTGATAAAGTTTTGAAATAAAGTCATTCTTAATGGATATTCAAATTTTTTTTTATAAATACATTTTTCTATTTACCCATAGATGGGACCCTAACAGGTACTACCATCCGGGTCAGAGAGGACCAGGGAGCAATGGTGATGAAGGGGTGCTCCACATTCCCCAAACATCCAAAACTGGAACCTCACCATCAGATAGAGTTTAACGTCATTCCCAGGACATGTAGACCCAGTCACTGTCTTCTAGCACCCATATGATAAAAAGGTTGGGGCTTGCTATAAGAGCAATAGGGTTGGGCAATCATATAGGTGCTAGGACTTGACATGAGCAGCCGATTGATTGATCGAGGGGCCCTCTCCGACCGCTCGTCTAGCCTATGTAAGGGCCTAAGTGGAAGTGTTGCATGTCATGGTACTGCTCATCACCAAGACTCCATCATTAAGCTTCACGTGTCGGCAACCCACGGCCAACAGGTGCCCACATTGGGGGAGTCTTACCCCTCTGCCCAGGGTGGCAAAGCACTTGAATAATGAGCTAGATTTGATGTTTGGTTTGTTTTGTTTTACGGCATATCAACCTCAGTGGGTCATTTAATGCAAACAAAGTTTTGAAATAAATTCATTCTTAATGGATAATCAATTTTGTTTTATAAACACATGTTTTTTCTATTTAACCCATAGATGGGACCCCTAACAGGTACTACCACTGAATTAGATTTGAGTTTCATGAAATTAATAGATTAGAAATAGCTGCTTAAATTAGGACTAACAAGATGCAGAGAAACATGAAAGTTTAAAATTAATAAAAGGTTTCCGAATTCAAAGAGAAGGTTTCCAAGTCCGAGAAAGTCCCTGATTATGACAAGAAACACCTGAAGAAGGCCAGAGAGCACATAAGCCAAAACATTGTGTATAACTAAATAAAGACGAGGACAACAGTCTGAAAAATGTAAATAATACGAATTATCAAACCTCATCTCAAAATAAAGAAACGCCTGAAAAAGACGAGAGGTTATATTGACCGAACATTGTGTAATAACAATAAAAGACGAGGACAACAGTCTGAAAAATGTAAATAATACGAATTATCAAGCCTCATCTCAAAAATAAAAAGAAACGCCTGAAAAAGACGAGAGGTTATATTGACCGAAACATTGTGTATATAACAATAAAAGACGAGGACAACAGTCTGAAAAATGTAAATAATACGAATTATCAAGCCTCATCTCAAAAATAAAAAGAAACGCCTGAAAAAGACGAAGAGTTATATTGACCGAACATTGTGTATATAACAATAAAAGATGAGGACAACAGTCTGAAAAATGTAAATAATACGATTATCAAGCCTCATCTCAAAAATAAAATTAAACACCTGAAGAAGACGAGAGGTATATTAACCAAAACAATGTCTAGCCACACTGAAGGACTTGATACGTCAACAATCGGTGTCTGTGGATGACATATTATATATCAGCTAGTTTCAAATGCTCAAAAGTGATAGATAATGTAATGAGTTTTAATGGTTTTTGTAGTTGAATATTTTCTATTTTCACAAGATTTTGTAAAAACCTTTAAATATTAAAACGAAATAGAAAGAAAGAGAACTGACAAGATTTTTCACATCTGTAAATCAAATTTAAAATGACCTAAAAAGAAAATTACAATTCAGCCTCAGATAAAATGTTTATGTTTGATGTTTTTTTTTTTTTTTTTGCAAAATGAAGATTCAAGATTCAAGGAAAATCTGTGACATTTTGACTAAAATCTGATTAATTCATTAAAAAAAGACTTTCTCACACACAAACAAAATTCTTCAAATAGAAGAATTTCTTAATTTTATTTCCAAGAACAAAATTTCTTTTTTTCTCTTAATTATTTATCTGAAATAAATCTTACCATAACAGGTGGCATAGAAAAAAAGAGAAAGTAAATTAGAAATAGGAATATACTAGATGGTTTGTTTGGTTTGTTTTGTTTTGTTTATGGCATATCAACCTCAGTGGGTCATTTAATGCCGATAAAGTTTTGAAATAAATCAATTCTTAATGTATAATACAATTTTTTTAAAAATACATTTTTCTATTTAACCCCTAGATGAGACCCTAACAGGTACTACCACTCCGGGTCAGAGTGGACCAGGGAGCAATGGTGATGAAGGGGTGCTCCACATTCTCCAAACCTCCAAAATTGGAACCTCACCATCAGAATAGAGTTTAACGTCATTCCAGGACATGTAGACCCGCAGCCCGCCTTCTAGCACCCATATGATAAAAAGGGTTGGGGCTTGCCATAAGGGCAATAGAGTTAGGAAAATCATATAGTGCTTAGGGCTTGACGTGACTAGCCGATTGATCGGAGGGGGCTCTCCGACCGACCATCTAGCCCAAGATGGAGCCAAAGTGGAGTATTGCATGTCATGAACTGCTCATCCACCTGGGCTCTATCCTTAAGCATCACGGGTCGCCACCCAGGCCCCATTGGGGGAGTCTTACCCTCTGCAGAGGTGCAGTCGTGCATTCTAAACACCCCAGCTGACAGGGCGGGAATATACTAGACAAAACGTGAACCATTGGGTCACCCATTCAGCTCTGGGTGATAATTGAGATTAGGGAAAAGGGAGTTAGCAAAGCAATAAATTTTTTTTTAAGATAAATACAGCCGGATGAAACCTTCAATTCATTTTGTTAACTTTCTAAGAAGTTGCTGGTGTGAAATTTAACAAAGAAATACATTTCAAATTCTCTCGCTCTCTCTCTCTACTCTCCAAAGAAACTAACTATATAATCAAGAGTTAGTCAAAAAGTACATAGAGGGGAAGAAAGAGATAGACACAGAGTTAAGTAAGAGATTGTCGATTTTTACTTAATTGCAAATTACGACTAATTAGAACCAATTAAAACTAAAAGTAAGGAATAATTTAGTAATATATTTTGTGTTGTTAAACTAAACAGTAAAAAAGCCTTTAGGAAGCAAAAGTTGATTAACTCAGCTTTAGTATAATTATATATTATATTATATATATATATATATAATATATATATATATATAATATATATATATGAAAAATAGATGGAAATTAATCCGACAGTATGAAATTTAACATTTTGAAAAAACAATTACATAACAAACATCATGTTTTTTCAAATGTTAAATTTCATAATATATATAAGTAAAAGTAAAAAAAAAATGTAAAGTCAGTGGGGGTGCCTAAAGTCAGTTTCAGCGGACCAGCANAAGAAGAGAGATCCGTGTTTTCTGGATAAGTTATTCAGTTAATAAATATTGTTTTGCCAAATATAGACAAGCAGTCAATACGAAAACATTATATATTATATATATATAAATATATATATCGTGTGATATTATGAATATGTATTTACATTATAGTTGTATACTGTTTGTATTGTGTATGCATGAGTGTATATAATTATATATATTATACATATATTTTTAATTTGCGTGGTAATATACATATATATAACATATATATACATACATAACATACACATATGATATATATATATATATATATATATAATATATATATGCGGCAAATACATATTCATTCAGATAATATCTTAGATATTTGATCATATATCAATTCATGTCACCTGCCTCCTGTACAATATTTTAATGAATTTAATAATACACTTTCGAAGAGCAAACTTGTGTTAGTCTCTCGTTTTCTTCGTTTCCGGTGAAAATCAATGCTTGCATCGTAATACATATATATATATATATATATATTATATATATATATATATATAATTATATTAGCACAATAAACTCGAATTTAATCTCCTATTTCCATACGTTTGCAATAATGATAACTTAGGTGTTTAACAGTTTTTAGTGAAAATAGCTGACGCATCAATTTTCTGCTCTGAAAGAAATAATTATGAAATATATCCCGAATCTTTCTTGGTAGGCATCACCTCATTCAAAATACTGTGGTGTTTTGCAGTCTTTGAAATAATCTATTGCCTGTTTGAGTACGACAAAAACATGGTGTCTGTGGATGACATATATATATATCAGCTAGTTTCAAATGCTCAAAAGTGATAGATAATGTAATGAGTTTTAATGGTTTTTTGTAGTTGAATATTTTCTATTTTCACAAGATTTTGTAAAAACCTTTAAATATTAAAACGAAATAGAAAGAAAGAGAACTGACAAGATTTTTCACATCTGTAAATCAAATTTAAAATGACCTAAAAAGAAAATTACAATTCAGCCTCAGATAAAATGTTTATGTTTGATGTTTTTTTTTTTTTTTTTGCAAAAATGAAGATTCAAGATTCAAGGAAAATCTGTGACATTTTGACTAAAATCTGATTAATTCATTAAAAAAAAGACTTTCTCACACACAAAACAAAATTCTTCAAATAGAAGAATTTCTTAATTTTATTTCCAAGAACAAAATTTCTTTTTTTTTCTCTTAATTATTTATCTGAAATAAATCTTACCATAACAGGTGGCATGAAGAAAAAAAGAGAAAGTAAATTAGAAATAGGAATATACTAGATGGTTTGTTTGGTTTGTTTTGTTTTGTTTTATGGCATATCAACCTCAGTGGGTCATTTAATGCCGATAAAGTTTTGAAATAAATCAATTCTTAATGTATAATACAATTTTTTTAAAAATACATTTTTCTATTTAACCCCTAGATGAGACCCTAACAGGTACTACCACTCCGGGTCAGAGTGGACCAGGGAGCAATGGTGATGAAGGGGTGCTCCACATTCTCCAAACCTCCAAAATTGGAACCTCACCATCAGATAGAGTTTAACGTCATTCCCAGGACATGTAGACCCGCAGCCACCGCCTTCTAGCACCCATATGATAAAAAGGGGTTGGGGCTTGCCATAAGGGCAATAGAGTTAGGAAAATCATATAGGTGCTAGGGCTTGACGTGACTAGCCGATTGATCGGAGGGGGCCTCTCCGACCGACCATCTAGCCCAAGATGGAGCCAAAGTGGAGTATTGCATGTCATGAACTGCTCATCCACCTGGGCTCTATCCTTAAGCATCACGGGTCGCCACCCACGGCCCCATTGGGGGAGTCTTACCCCTCTGCAGAGGTGCAGTCGGTGCATTCTAACACCCCAGCTGACAGGGCGGGAATATACTAGACAAAACGTGAACCATTGGGTCACCCATTCAGCTCTGGGTAGATAATTGAGATTAGGGAAAAGGGAGTTAGCAAAGCGAATAAATTTTTTTTTTAGAATAAATACAGCCGGATGAAACCTTCAATTCATTTTGTTAACTTTCTAAGAAGTTGCTGGTTGTGAAATTTAACAGAAATACATTTCAAATTCTCTCGGCTCTCTCTCTCTACTCTCCAAAGAAACTAACTATATAATCAAGAGTTAGTCAAAAAGTACATAGAGGGGAAGAAAGAGATAGACACAGAGTTAAGTAAGAGATTGTCGATTTTTTACTTAATTGCAAATTACGACTAATTAGAACCAATTAAAACCTAAAAGTAAGGAATAATTTAGTATAATTTTTGTGTTGTTAAACTAAACAGTAAAAAAGCCTTTAGGAAGCAAAAGTTGATTAACTCAGCTTTAGTATAATTATATATATATATATATATATATATATATATATATATATATATATATATATATATATATATGAAAAATAGATGGAAATTAATCCGACAGTATGAAATTTAACATTTTGAAAAAACAATTACATAACAAACATCATGTTTTTTCAAAATGTTAAATTTCATATATATATAAGTAAAAGTAAAAAAAAAATGTAAAGTCAGTGGGGGTGGCCTAAAGTCAGTTTCAGCCGGACAGCAAGGGGAGGGGTATCACCTATTCCTGCTAGTGCTAGACCAATGAGATTTGTTTTTGGTGTCTGAGGTGGATGCGACACCTACCATCAGCTCCTCACTTTACCACACAGATCCCTGTGCTGCTCGTACACCAAGTGGGCAAGGCTCGGTATCAAACTAGGAACCTTGTGGTTCCTAGTCCACGCTCTACCGACCGAGCTAAACCTGCCCCCCACCACCACATACACACACACTTCAGCTAGTTTAAAATATTCAAAAAGTGATAAATGTGTTTTTGATGCTTTTGAAATAAATAAAATTAAGAAATTCTATTTCCAAGAATCAAGAATTTCTTGTATTTTGTTCATAAATTTTTGAAATATTTTCTTGATTAAAATAGATTTTAAAACTGAAACAAAATTTGGAAATAGGAAAAAAGATAGAATTTCAAATAAATATTTTAAGTAAAAAAAAAAAAAAAAAAAAAAAAAAAATTAAAAAATTTTTTTAAATAAAAAAAAAAAAAAAAAAAAAAAATAAATAAATATTTTTCAAAGATTTATTCCTAACTAGAAGCAGCTATCTGGCGCCGCCTAGGTAAGGGTGTAAAAAGGTAGTCTCATAGATGCATTATTGTTGAATTGCAAGTTTGTTCCTCACAGGATGCCCCATTAAAATCCCTATGTAAAAAAGACGTTGCATTGATCCAGACAATTTGAAAAGAAAAATTTACATCTATTTAAAATACTAAAGTGAAAAAATTCCATATAAATTTTATTTTTCTAATTATCTTCACAAATATAAATCAAATCATTATTTTTGTTCAAAAACCAAGCCCTGGTGATATTTAATGTGTATGTATATTTACTTCATCGTTTTATTTTCGAGGTTTCCTCCAGACATACACATAAACTGCCCTTTATATATTGACTGATAAATTATTTATTTATTTTCCCATTAAACTAAACCTATACCCTAATACCGTCTTCTTTTTTCCTAGTAGATCCATAAATAAATAAATAATTTATCAGTCAAGAGTGGTTCCCCTTTGCTTATGTTAGACTTATAGGAAATAACCAGAAAACTTTATCCTTAAATTTCTTTTCATTTCACTCTCTTCACATCTTTGTATCACAACACAAAACCTTTCCTCTACCCTCACCAAATAGCAGCAGACAAAAACTTACATTAAAAAAAAAAAAAAAAAAAAAAAAAAAAACTATGGAAGGTGAAAAAAACTATGGAAGACCAAAAGAGAAAACTTTATCCTTATTAACTGTATTCAGCAGAAACCATTTCTCAAAAAACTTCAAAGAAAAAAAAAAAGTTCCAGTCATTAATTATCTTCTTTCTCAAAAAATTAGCAGAAAGTTGAAGATTTTCTTTTTTTGTCTTTACCATTCCATTAGAAAGAGGAGAATAAAAGAATTTTGATTCTCCACCAAATTCCTCCCATTCAGTATGTCATAGCACACATCAAAGAGAAGCCAGGTAAGTAATTATTGGGGAGTAAGTATCTAAACTTATACCAATCTATTTTGAGAAAGGTAGAGTTGTTATCAAAGAAGATAGACTAGAGGTCACAAGGTACACAATAAATCACAGTAGTAAATAGCGGCGAGAAGAAGAAGAGGGAAACAAGAAAGGTAACTTAAAAATCTATTTAAAGAAAAAACATCCACCTGTCGATTTGCAACGGTAAGTGTTACCTGTAAAATTACACATAATTATACCTGAACAATAATCTAAATATGATTACCCCATGGCAAATACGAGTGATATGGTGAATGGGTTGAGTAAACAGGGCATTCCATCATGGCGGGATATTTAGCAAGCTAGTCTCATAGATCCATTACAGCTGAATAGCGAGTTTGATGCTCCATAGTTGCGACCTTGTACCATCCTACCCATAATGAACAGGTTGGGTAAATACCTCCACTACATACACCAATAAAATGTTTCTTCTTTTCAAACTAAAAACTTTGCAATTTATTATGAGGGTCTTTCAATAAATATAGTGAAATATTGCCTAAGGAGTTGGCAATAGGAAATTCAGTTTGCAGTTGAACTTTTTCCAAGGAAGTCAATAGTAATGGGTCCTTTTATGTCCCAGAAGAGAGTTATTTAATAAATAAGATAAAATATTGCCTAATAGGCTTACAGGCCCAAAGGCCAATATGGCTCTAGTTTTTTTTAAATTTAATTTGTAATTTTGATGGTGGGGAAAAAAAAAAGCGGCCAAATGAATGCCTATAGACTCCTGAATATCATCCTTTTTTTACGAAGCGTAAATGTTATCTATTTTGAAGTTTTCCGTGGGTACCACCCATTTTCCCAGTGAAATGTAAACATTGTTTTCCGTTTATAATTTTCATTATTTTTTTATAGAAGGCGGGGGGGAATATATGGGGGGGAAATAGATGTTTGAATCAACAAGTTCCCGCTGAGGGGGAACCAAAAACAAGCGAGTTCATAGTCTTCTCACAAGCCAGATGTTCTTTTGGTCAACACATTCTTCATCTTCGTCTAGCAGCTGGAAAATTTGTCGTCATAGTCAAAATAATCTTTAACAGTTCAAAATCGCAATTCCTATTTAGTTTAGTTTCTGTTGGACTAAAATCCATTTCTTTACTGAGTTGTTCGCAAAACGCTTCGTCGTCATCGACTGCTTCTGCTGACTCCCCATCGCTCGACTCACTTGTTATTTATGGACATATTTATCTAAACATCCGGGCACATCAGTCGAACCTCGCATCCGTCCAGTGCCCAAATCGCATTTGTTTATGCATGCGGGAGGACGCGAGTTCGATCCCGGCAGGCAAGACAATGTCTTGCTCTTTTTCCTTTCTCGTTCCCCGTCACGTTTTTGTAAGCCAAAAAAATTTTTTTTTAAATCATTAGGAGTTTGTTTAATGCTTCTTCTTTAGAGTGAATAAAAAAATTCAAGATAAAACTAACACTTATGCAAGTTTTATTATGTTAAATATAGTGGGGGGGGGGTAAATTTCACGGGGAAAATTGATGGTACCCACGGAAAACTTCAATAATAACAATATTTACACTTATGAAAAAAAGTATGATTTCAGGAGTCTATAAGCATTCATTTAGCCGCTTTTTTTTCCCCCCACCCTTTTTTTTTTTTTTACAAATTAAAAGTCATCTTTTTCGCCTTGGGAAACCTACCTATAAAGAATTGGCAATAGGAAATACTGTTTAAAAAATATCCACCTGTTGATTGACAATGGTAAGTGTTACCTGTAAAATACACATAATCATACCTGAACAATAAATCTAGATATGATTACCACATGGCAATACGAGTGATATGTGAAGTATTTATCTTTTGCATATAGAGAATGTAAATAGTGAACAAGACCGTCCTTTTACATAAAAATTTTTTTTTTTTTTTTTTTTTTTTTTTAAATCAACATGTATATCCCCTCTTTTCTAAGTGCTAGATCAGCGAGAGAACCGCCGAAACAGCAAGGGAGCCCTCCCCTTTTTACTACTAGCACTAGACCAGGGAGATTGATTTTAGTCGGCCAGTTCACCTACCTAGGTTGAAATACCTTGTTTCCCTGAAAATAAGACCTAGCAAGATTTTTCAGGATGATCTTAAAATAAGCCCTACTTAAGAGCAATAACATTCCAGAGGATGATGATATGATTATTTTTTAATGAATTATGTGCATCCCAAGATCAACTAAATCAAAAAGCTATCAGCATCACCGAGTGTGTATATAACAATATGCACATCTGCAGACTACTTGATGCTGTACAGAAGACTGAGCTAACTGAATTTTTTTTTTTTTTTTTTTTTTTAAGCTGTAGAGAAGTTGCCCCCTTTTTTGTTTTTTGTTTACAAACACACACTTATATTTGATTAGATTTGTTCTTGTTTTACGGCATATCAACCTCAATGGGTCATTTAATGCCGACTACGTTTTTGAAATGAATTGGTGATAATGTTTAATTTTCTAAAAGGTTTTTTTTTTTTTTTTGGGACAAATTTTCTTTTGTGAATGAAACTTTTAGATGTTTTTGTTAACATATATGTTTGTGTTTTTATTTTTTTGGAAGATTTTTAGATTTTGTTGTAGATGTGTGCTTCTTTTATGTATCCAAGTAGTTTTTCTGGGTTTATTTGGTAGAATATCTGTTTTAGATTTGTTGTTTGGTAGTATTTTTTTCGTATTTGTTTTAGGTTGCTACATTCTGTTAAAATGTGTTTGATTGACACACACTTACAATAAATCCTACAACCATTTACCATTTTTACATGACCTACTATATCTCCACCAAACCCAGCACATATGACCCACTGACGACCACTCAACACCAAACACATGTAGCATCATTAACAGAACCTTACTAGCTACACACCTCATCAGAGAGAAAATAAAATAAATAAAAAATAACTCCCACTCCCAACTTGAACGTTCCTACTAGCACCAGCAATTGACCACCCCCTCCTAATTCACCAGTATGAAAATGTTCACCATTGAAGCAAGAACTTAATCCAACGTCCTGAAGAAGGTCTAACAGACCAAAACGTTATAACGTCAACATCACTACCTACAATAAATATCCATCTTTACAGAGGGTCACTTACCAAAGTGTCTTATTACTACATTGAAGATAAGTTGTTTTTATTTGTTCTTTATTTAATTCATTGGTATGTTAACATCTCTGCGTGGGTTGTACAGCACCCCCCACAACTTCATAATCTTACCAATCATAAAATAAACATTTGACATCTTTTAAAATTAAGGAGATTATAATACAATCATTAGAATAATGATGGTAGGTGTGGCGCTCCACCTCAGACGCTAAAATAATAATGCACACCTAAATTCTTTACAAATAAAGGATCAATACTATCTAAACCATTTTTTTTTTAAGTGATGGCATCTGTTTCATTAAATTTCAAGTGGTGCAGCCATATAATAGTACTGGCATGGCTACAGCTTGGAAGAATTCCAGTTTTATTATCTATATATTAATACTCATGTTCCATTTATCATCTTGCAACAACATCTTCTGGTTAAGAATCAGACTGTCCAAATCGTCCAAGATGAAATACAAAAATGTAAATTCTGATTATTTTTGCATATAAGGTGTGCTGAAATCTACCACTTAAACTTATAGACTCGGCATGGTCATGTGGATTAGACTACAGCCAATCAACGATATGAATAGACGTTCATTTCCACATTATATGACATTGACAAATGGACCTGCAACTAGGGACACCAAGGAGCAACCAAAGGATCATACCCCACACTGAGGGACACAAGGAGCAACCAAAGGATCATACCCAACACTGAGGGACACATGGATCATACCCAACACTGAGGGACACAAGGAGCAACCAAAGGATCATACTCAACACCAAGGGACACCAAGGAGCAGCCAAAAGGTTTCGTCACTAAGGATCGCGCTCTGCTTAACACAAGAGATCTCCGCTGTGGAGTGCTCTGGCAAGAAACCAAAGGATGGCCACAAAAATCCTAACAGCATCAAATCAGTAGAAACTGGAGAAAAATCCTCAACCAACTAAGAATTTTCTTCATAGCAGACAACCCAAAAGAAAAATTACTGCCTGTTTTCAAAAATGATTATTTCAGATCTAAAATAGAACACCCATTATTCAATTATAGGATTCTTATACAATTATCTAGGGAAACGGGACCGAGGGGCACAGACCTATCCGATGCTAAGTGCCCCTGATGTTTGATTTGTTCAGTCATGGCTGCCATTTGCAATTCCGTGACTGCGTATGCGTGGGATGAACCCTTTTAAGTCAGTCGGTAATTTGCATGCATGAGAAAGTAGCTCGATTAAAAGCAAACCACACAAACAGTGGGCAGTGCAAATGTTGAAGCGAGATGTGTAAGACAGCTAAGTGGATTCATTTTGATTTTTCAGACTGTTGTCCTCTTTTTTTTTGTGGTAGTTAACACAACATTTAACCCCCGAAAACAAATCCGGAGCCGGAGTCCCTAAAGGTGGTGTGATGCTGAAATCTAGTGTTACCCAGCAACTCCTGCGACACTACCACTGGCAAACTGCATTGGCTTCTTACCTTTTCTTGGGATCACAGTGGCAGTGTGGAGAGGGGAGATTTGCTGCTTGGGCAACAGCTCATCCTCCATATCAACCTGCCCAGGCTACGTAGTTCCACAGAAAGAAAAAAAAAGAAAAAAAATGGACACTACTCCATCGTCTCTAGTAGATAGAAGGTTGCCAAGAAGACAGTTATTTTTGGTGTAGTCAGTTGCTACAATCTAGAAATTACTAGTAAGAAATTTTAGTTTGGTTTACGGCATATCAACCTCAGTGGCTCATTTAATGCCGATAAAGTTTTGAAATAAATCAATTCTTAATGGATAATACAATTTTTTTATAAATACATTTTTCTATTTAACCCATAGATGGGACCCTAACAGGTACTACCACTCCGGTTCAGAGTGGACCAGGGAGCAATGGTGATGAATGGGGTGCTCCACATTCCCCAAACCTCCAAAACTGGAACCTCACCATCAGATAGAGTTTAACGTCATTCCCAGGACATGTAGACCCGCAGCCACCGCCTTCTAGCACCCATATGATAAAAAGGGGTTGGGGCTTGCCATAAGGGCAATAGGGTTAAGAAATTTTACTTTTAAAAGATTTTGGACGTGTTTATTATACATGACTAGAAAGAAAGAAAAAAAAAAAAAAAGACCTCCAGGGTGGTGTAAAAATTAATTGTCTAATTGTTTGTTATTGTCTGAGGGGGTGGGAATAAAAAAAATTCAATGCTATAGAGTGTGTACCATAAGTTAGAAATCAGTAACAGCAAATCATTTATTAAACCCAGTTTTGTTAAAATCATTATGTAAATTTATTCCCACCATATACTATGTAAATATTTATTTCTTACAGATATATAAAACATTGTATTTAGAGATATATAACACATTTTAAATGCATTAATAATATGGGCAGTTTTGCGGCAAATCAAACACAACTAGACTTTAAAAGAGACATCATTGATATATATAGGATGCTAATTAAGATTACATAATGACTATTTTATAATCATTGGGTATATAATTTAAATAACTAAGGAAATTGTGATGTCAGTGGTGATGTAGTTTCCATTCGACACAGAGGGTTACATAATCTCCATTATAAGATAGAGTTGGCAAGATTTTGCTTGGAGCTGAATCTTAAGAGATTCAAGCTTCCAACCAAGCCTGTCTTTGATAATCTTCATATTCCTCACCTTCAGGCAACCAATTCCATCTTAAATTACGAGGGTTGGCTGAAAAGTTCAAAGGCTAACCAAAACACTCCAAGAATATCCGCCCCTTTTGGCTGCGATTGTAGAAAATGCTGATTGCATCACTGAAGAGGTGAGGACCAATCCCAATGGTTGCTGAGCAGGCCATGAATCTGATACTAAGTAGTAACACGACCTACAACACTTCATTTCAACAGAGGAACGTGATGTAATAGTTATTGTCAAAGTAAAAGATTACATGCACTATATTATAATGAAAATGTTGAATAATTAGGTGTTAAACTTTTTAAAAAACATTTTTTTTTAAATGTACATTGTATATTTCAAAATAAACTATGACCCAGAAAAAACAGAACCCACAAATTTTGTAATAAAAATATTAATTTTAACTAGGAGGGGTGTTAGGGTTAGTTCTGTTTTTCTGGGTCACCCTGTAATATAATGGGATTTTGATAAGAATTTAGCAGTAATATAATGGGATTTTGAGTATGATTTGCAAGTTTTACCCAATATTTACTTAACATTAATTTTTGGCATGAGAATTTTCAGATTCACATGTAAAAAAATTCGATAATTATCGTATTTTATGGAAATTTCCACAACAACGAAATTACTATTTTTTTTCTGAACTTTTTTTTAGCTATGTTTTAAAGTCAGTAATCCTTAACTTCTTCCTTGTAAATTCCTACCATAAAATAAATTGAACCCTCATTTTATGTCTGTGTTTTTGCAATAAATGTTTTATTTTTCTTCAAAGTGATGTTATTTATTTGACTTAATACTATACATGCAGTATTATAATGAAAATGTTGAATAATTGGGTGTTATAAAAAAAAAAAAAAAAAAAAAAAAAAAAAAAAAAATCGCTGCTATCTGTATCTCTTATTCTCTAAATAATGGGTTTAAAGCATAGAGATACATACAATTTGAGTGCATAATCAGAAAGAACATACAATTTTACATAAGAATACCAAATTCTATCAAAATTGCTCCAAAAATAAAAAAATGGCGAAGAAATCACTGAATTTCTTATTTTTTTTAATGGTCCGTGATTTGACATTTTTTGAAACAAAATCATGTCCACATTTGTACCCCCAATTTCGGGGCTTTAAATTCTCATAACTTTTGAACCACTGGGGATATTTGCATAATTCAAACGGTTCTGAACTCCATTTACACAGCTCTATATAACTAATGTGATTAAACAACAATAACCTCAAATTAAAAAAATCAACTGGGAATGCTAAATGGACACTACAACACTAGTTCAAATCCTGGATGAGGCTGTTTGAATTTCATATAGTGCTAATACCCTTGGGAAAGGTATGCATCCAACCATTTTCCCCTCTAGTAATGGATAAACAATAGAGCAGACTGAGCTCTTTAACTTTGGTTAGGCAACTAGTTTGGGAGAAGGAAAAAATGAATTCAAACCTGTTAAACGGTTTAAAAAGATATATATGTAGCAATATGACCCTTGTGAGCCAGAACTGCTAATGGAAGGAGGAGGAATAAATAACAAAGGCTTAAAAAATAGTGATGACCCAAAAGAGGAGAGCGATGGTTTTGACCGTAGCGTGACCCCGAACGAAGAATTGAGGGGCAAGCTGAAGTCGGGTGTTGACCGGAAGTCAGGTGTTGACCGGAAGTCACGTGGTGACGTGGGGAAGGAAGAAAGGGTTCGCCCTCTTTTTGCCAGTGGCGGGCCTAGTGTACAGACCTGATTAGAGCCCAGGAGTAATCTAGTAGTGTTCTCTCTCTCTCGTTCTCTCTGCCTCCCCTCCTCCCTGGTAGAAGCCACTAGACGAGCACGTTAATAAAGGCTGGGAGTTGTGACGACATGTTTCTCGTGTTGTGATTTTTTATCGGAGTTTTAGTACCGTGAGTATTGCAACGTAACATATAACTAGTTTAAAAAAAAGATGTATAACTAAATGTAGTGTAATTATTATGGTCTATTGAGAATTTGGGGATTGACACGGAAAGAGAGAAAGAAGAAATAAGAACAAACAAAAAGGTTAAAATTTGGAAGAGTAAACACTAGGCGGGATGCCAGTAATGTGACCGACGAATGACCCCGGACAGATTTAAAAATAAAAACAGAAGTTCCGGGCTTTGACTGGAAATGGATGTGACGCCGGAATGAGAAACGGGGGAGAAGAAAATCTGCCTCTTTTTTAGGCTCGTAACAGCAGATGTGACGGTCAGTCCGTCGTATAATGTGGTACAGCAATACACAACATGATACTATGTTAGAAGATAGAATAATTTGACGATACCCTCTCTCTTTCTATCTTTCCTTCTGTTGAAATTTTTGTGTTATAAGGCGTGTGCCAAATGGTCACTTCTAAATATAGACTCGCTGACTACCATGTGACCAGCCCTTGTCAATCCCTGGCAGTCCTCTGCTGCTGTTGTTGTATTTATACTGGCTAATTCTAATCTTAGCTCATTACTACTTGGATCTTCTTGGACGACGGAACGTAGTACTATACCACAGGACTTATTGACTTACTTATTTACTTTAAGTTCTTTTACAACTGATCTCTGAAAAAGAACCTAGAAATAAATACACAACCCTTTGGGACTATACAACTTGTGTGTATGTTGTTTCTGAACTAACAACTATTACTACTACTAACATCGACTACTACTACAACTTTAGTTGGACTATGCGACAAACACTGTTCTTGTATCGTGACCATCGTTATGCTACATAAAAAAAAAAAGATATATAACAAGTTAAAAAAAAGATATAACTAATTAGTTATCAAATAGATAAAAAAAGATCTTTATTTAGTTATATAACTAATTAAATAGATAAAGATAAATACCTAATTAAATAGATAAAAAGATACATGAGTAAATAGATATGTAATTAGATAAGTAATAGATAAGTAATAGATAAGTAATAGATAAATAATAGATAAATAATTAAATAGATAAATAACCCCCCCCCATACACACAATATAGTTTATAAAGCGCTAATTAACCTGAAAGAAAAAAAGAGAATCATGAACTAGTTAATTAGCCATTAATCTTATAATCAAGTGGTTTCTTAAAACAGATCAATAGAGATTTATTAGGACAAGATATTGGAGGGGGGGGGAAGGGAAGCAAAAAAAAAGTCACCCAGTGTCAAAAAGGAAAACAGGAGGGGGTAGGGGTGGAGTTATTTGCTGATGAGAGATCAGCAAAACTAAGTTACCACACACACACTTCATTAAAAATATATTTTTCCAACCAATTAAAAAAAGATGTTTAGCTCTATTAAGAAAGAAGAAGAGAGAGAATTGTTCATCTTGTAAGAGATAGATAGATAGATAGATAGATAGATAGATAGATAGAGAGAGAGAGAGAGAGAGAGAGAGAGAGAGAGAGAGAGAGAGAGATCTCCTTTGCTGCCAACTCTCACTAAAAACTCTCACTTGATAAAATTGGTATCATTCAAAAAAAAAAAAAAAAAAAAAAAAAGTCAGCCCATACCTGATTAATTACTTGAAGCAATTATAATGCATTTTAATAGAAATCTGACATTAACTAAAGTTGAAATTTAATTGAACAAACTTCAGTTTTGATTACCAGAGTTAATATGTATTTATCTACCTGGCACGAGCAGGATGTGACACAAGGTAATTTTTAAGCACAGCTGGTTTGAGAATTCAGTTTTCCTTCTCTTAGACTGGGTGAGAGATTTAAATCAATCTTATACTTTTTACATATTGAAGTATTTTGTAATAGGTTAGCTCAGTCGGTAGAGCGTTCGGCTAGAAACCACAAGGTTCCTAGTTCAATACCAGTCCTCGCCAACTCAGCGTAGGAGTAGCACAGGGATCTGTGCGGTAAAGTAAGGAGTTGATGGTAGATGAGGCACTCCGCCTCAGACACCAAAACGATCTCCTTAGTCTAGCGCTAGTGAAAAGGGGATATACTCCCTCGCTGACTGGCTGATACCGACTTTAGGCCGCCCCGACGACTAAAACATATCAAACATTTTGATAATCAATTTATCCTGCTAGTATATTATACGTAATTCATTTTGCACAACATGTCGAGATCTGTATTTGGTCATTATATTTTGAAGTACTGAAAATACGGTTTCATATAATTATGTTGTAGTGTAGTATGTAGGTAGCAGTCATTTTGACGGCCTTTTGAGACAACAATGGATATACTCAGAAGTCATGATAAAACCAGCCTTTTAGGAGTGGTTGTGGTTTTAAACTGAATTTTCATCAATGTGTACTAGTAACTAGATGTATGAATTTGTGGTTCTATCGCTAATTGGATAATATATAAATTTCAAGACACTCTTGCAGTATCTGGGGGTGGGGGAGACACCCTGCTGTTGACGTGAATGAACCACAGTTTAAAAGACACTTTATTATCTTTAGCTTTTCTTTATATTTACTAGCAAATATATGCACCCTCCGCCGGGTGCAAGTATTTAAGTTTAAATGTAATAAAATATTAGATTAAATCAGAAAGGCTAATGAAACTAATTAAGAATTCAGATAAAAAGATTTGAAACAGAGGGGGTATGATTGAAAAATAGAACAACTGAAACTTACTCTTTCATCACTTCCGTTTTTCAATGCTAAATTTACCTAATTTAACTATTTAGTTAAAATAGGACGTAAAGAATAAAATTACAGTTATTTCTTCTTGTTAATGAATTTCTTTTAGGATTTATTGAAGAGATTTTTATTCATATTCATTAAGATAAAACCAGACCATTAGAAATCAATACTACCAATCACATTTTTATTAAAATCAGTTTTTTTAATATCAATATGCAAATTAACTTTACGTTTACACTGAAAACTGGCATTTTGTTGTATATATAAATACAATTGCATGTTATTAGTATTTAGGTAAGGCCAACAGTATTAATAATGTCAAACAGTTTTATTAGTAACTGAGGTTTAAATAGAAATAGAATCATGGAGAATGTGACGTAAATAACTAAGGCAATTGTGGCTTGAGTAGTAATATAGTTTCAGTTACAGACAGAAAAAACAACACAATCTCCATTATAATAAGATTTATAAAGAGTTTTTTTTTTTTAATTATTTATAATTGATAAACTATATATACAAGTAGGTATTTACCCAACCCATTTGCTATGAGTAGGCTGATACACAAGGTCACAAGGATGGGTCATCCAACAAAAATCAAATTCACTATTCAGTAGCAATTATAGATTTGGTTTGGTTTACGGCATATCAACCTTGGTGGTTATTTAATGCCAACAAAGTTTTGAAAGAAATTCATTCTTAATGGATACTCAGTTTTTTTTTTTTTTTATAGTCACATTTTTCTATGTAACCCATTAATAGGACCCTAACTGGTACTACCACTCCAGGTTTGGTTTGTTTTGTTTTGTTTTACGGCATATCAACCTCAGTGGGTCATTTAATGCCGATAAAGTTTTGAAATAAATCAATTCTTAATGGATAATACAATTTTTTTATGAATACATTTTTCTATTTAACCCATAGATGGGACCCTAACAGGAACTACCACTCCGGGTCTGAGTGGACCAGGGAGCAATGGTGATGAAGGGGTGCTCCACATTCCCCAAACCTCCAAAACTGGAACCTCACCATCAGAGAGTTTAACGTCTTTCCCAGGACATGTAGACTCTCAGTCACCGCCTTCTAGCACCCATATGATAAAAAGGGATTGGGACTTGCCATAAGGGCAATAGGGTTGGGAAAATCATATAGGTGCTAGGGCTTGACGTGACCAGCCGATTGATAGGAGGGGGCCTCTCCGACCGCCCGTCTAGCCCAAGATAGGGCCAAAGTGGAGTATTGCATGTCATGAACTGCTCATCCACCTGGGCTTAAGCATCACGGGTCGCCACCCACGGTCAACAGGTGGCCCCATTGGGGGAGTCTTACCCCTCTGCAGAGGTGCAGTCGGTGCATTCTAACGCCCCACCGACAAGGCGGCATTTGCGATGGATAGGATGTGACACAAGGTCACAAGTATGGAGCATCCACCAAGGACCAAACTTTCTATTCAGTAGTAATAGTTCTGCGAGAAACTTCCTAACCATTATACCACCACAGAACATCCAAACTGTATATATATATATATATATATATATATATATATATATATATATATATATATATAGTATGTGATTTGAGTAGTTACAATTATCAAACACAAACCCTTCCACCCAACCCTGAGATTTAACTGTCACTTTTTTCCGATCTTATTTCCAAGTAAATAATCCGAGTGAAACATATTCCGTTGTTGTTCCAGAATTCTTGGTTGTTTGAGTCTCCAGCTGGGAGAATTCCTTCCTTTGAACCCAGGGTGATAGGAAATATTTACCTTTTTCCCCCAGAAATATCTTATCAGGATTTTTCTTCCCACCCACAAACCTTTTTTTCTTAATCTGAAAGAATTTTCTCATTAATTCACATGTAAATATTTTCCCCAATTCTTGTTTTTTTTTGGCTTCAAAATTGTTTCAGATACTTTTTTTTCTCTAATAATGAAGGTTCAAGGAACATCTCTATTCAGTGCAGATATATATATATATATATATATATATAGTTGTTTTTTTTCCGTAGTTAGGGTCTTTCCATGTGTGGTTTAACCAAGCTGATGTAGGTAGACCATAAGGAGAGCTCAATGTGCCTAATACCAGTGAGTAACAGGTCAGAGTAAGATATTTAGTAAATGAAGAAAAAACTAAACTTGCCTCATTACAATAATTTATTTCAACCGTATTAATACGGCATCTTCAAGAAACTAATCCTACCCATTCCAAACTAAGACACAAACCCTTCCTCCCCTAAATTGAAAGATTTAAAAGAGATTGAAAGATTTAAAAGAGATTCTCAGTAAGAGTCATGTTCTTGTGATTACCTGAAGATGCCGTATTAATACGGTTGAAATAAATTATTGTAATGAAGCAAGTTTAGAGTTTTTTTTCTTCATTTACTATATATATATATATATATATATATATATATATATATATATAAAAAAGTAATTGGTAATTTGCTTGAAGCATTGTTAAGTATGTTATAATATTAATTTGAAAGCAATTACAATGCAAGTAAAAAATAAAAACAAAAAAGATGTTATTTTTTTGTCTTTATTTTTTACTTGCATTTTAATTGCTTTCAAATTATATATATATATATATATATATATCCTGATCAATCTTGGATCACATTTTGTACTCTATCAAGATTCACTAACCAAAATATTTTTTCTTCATTCCAAATAGGTTTGGTTTGTTTTATGGCATATCAACATCGGTGGGTCATTTAATGCAGACAAACTTTTGAAATAAATTCATTCTTAATGTATTCTCAATTTTATTTATAAACTCCTGTTTTCAATTTAACCCATAGATGGGACCCCTAACAGGTACTACCACTCCGCGTCAGAGTGGACCAGGGAGCAATGGTGATGAAGGGGTGCTCCACATTCCCCAGACCTCCCATTCCCAGGACATGTAGACCCTCAGCTACCGCCTCCTAGCACCCATATGATAAAAATGGTTGGGGCTTGCCATAAGAGCAATAGGGTTGGGAAAATCATATAGGTGCCAGGGCTTGATGTGACCAGCCGATTGATCGGAGGGGGCCTCTCCGACCGCCCGTCTAGCTTAAGTAAGGGTCTAAGTGGAGCATGGCAACTCATGAACTGCTCAACCACCTGGGTTCCATCCTTAAGCATCACGGGTCGCCACCCACGGCCAACAGGTGGCCCTATTGGGGGGGTTCTTTGAAGCATCTCTTCCAATGTTCTTCCCTATCTATCATCCTAACTTCATTCTCATAAGGGCAGATGGTTTTCCCCTTTTCATTCCATATATGGTCAGCCATACCCGACTTTTTACTCGGGTGTATATATTGACAGACCTCAATTTAATTTCTAGTGTTGTATACCCACATCTAACATCGGGTATATAAATGGTGAGTAAGAGAGTTCTCAGATGAGAGAGAGAGATACTTGGAGAGGAGATGGTCTTCTTTATCACTTGTTTATGTGTTGTTTCTTCTGCTTCTTTTGGTCTTTACTTGTTTTCAATTAAATGAACTAACAAGACATTTTTGTTGCTTGATCAAGCTTTTAATTTTTTTTATCTAGCCCATATCACCGCGCGGATGAAACATTTTTTTAAAAAATCTAATCTAGCCTTTTTAATTATAGGTTCCCATATTGTGTTCATTTCTATGCTCGGTCTACTTGACAGCCCACTACAGCCTATCATATGAGCTGATTCTTTGAGGCGTCTTCTCTTCCAATGTTCTTCCTTATCTATTATTCTAACTTCATCCCATAAGGGCAGATGGTTTCCCTTTTCATTCCATATATGGTCAGCCATACCCGACTTCAAACATTCAGAGAAATAATGTTTGTGTTATTGTGCTAACAAAAATCTCACTATGAGGATGTCATTTTTACTGTGTTATAGAATCATACGATAAAAGAAAGATCTAACTATAGACTGTTTTTTTCGATTTAAACTCATGTTTAGCCACATTTATAAACATTCTTGTCTAAAAAAACGTTTCTACATAAACATCACACAGTCTTCTGTAAATTTCACATTGCTTGTACTTCTCAGACAGCAAAAGTTTGATGACAGACCTCTGTTTAATCATGGGTCACTGATTTGTCACCATTGTAAATATCTGCAAAACAAATATTTTTTTGTTATAAACCAATTCCAAACAATACAGAGTTAACACTTATGGAAAGAAATTCCAGTCCCTAATTTTTACATTTCTAGTTGATGGCACAGTGGCCTATTGTCGGTATCAGCCAGAGAGCGAGGGAGTCTATCCTCTTTTCGCTATTGCTAGATCAGGGAGATTTCTTTGTTGAGGTGGGGCACCAAATATACCACACAGATCAGATTACCCAATCTGTGGTATTCGTGTACAGAGTTGGCAATGACCAGTATTGAACCAGAAACCTTGCAATTCCTAAGAGGGTTCTCTACAGACAGAGCTAAACAAAAATATAATGTACAAGAGAAAGAAAAAGAAAAAAAGAAAGAGAGAGAAAAAAAGAAAGAGAGAGAAAAAAAGAAAGAGAGAGAAAAAAAGAAAGAGAGAGAAAAAAAGAAAGAGAGAGAAAAAAGAAAGAGAGAGAAAAAAAAGAAAGAGAGAAAAAAAGAAAGAGAGAGAAAAGAAAGAGAGAGAAAAAAAGAAAGAGAAAAGAAAGAAAGAAAGAGAAAAGAAAAGAAAGAAAGAAAGAAAGAAAAGAGAAAAGAAAGAAAGAAAGAAAGAAAAAGAAGAAGAAAGAAAGAAAGAAAAGAAAGAAAGAAAGAAAGAGAAAAGAAAGAAAGAAAGAAAGAAGAGAAAAGAGAAAGAAGAAAAAAGAAAGAGAAAAGAAAAGAAAGAAAAGAAAAAGAAAAAGAGAAAGAAAGAAAAAGAGAAAGAAAGAAAGAAAGAGAAAGAAGAAAAGAAAAAGAGAAAGAAAGAAAAAAAAGAGAAGAAAGAAAAGAAAAGAGAAAGAAAGAAAGAAAAGAAAAGAAAGAAAGAAAGAAAAGAAAAAAGAAAAAGAGAAAGAAAGAAAAGAAAAGAGAAAGAAAGAAAAGAAAAGAAAGAAAGAAAGAAAAGAGAAAGAAAGAAGAAAAAGAGAAAGAAAGAAAGAAAGAAAGAAAAGAGAAAGAAAGAAAAAGAGAAAGAAAGAAGAAAAAGAGAGAGAAAGAGAGAGAAAGAGAGAGAGAGAGAGAAAGAGAGAGAAAGAGAGAGAAAGAGAGAGAAAGAGAAGAGAGAGGAAAGAGAGAGAAAGAGAGAGAAAGAGAAGAAAGAAAAGAAAGAAAAGGAAAGAAAGAAGAAAGGAAAAGAAAGGAAAGGAAAAGAAAGGAAAAGGAAAGAAAGGAAAAGGAAAAGAAAAGAAAAGAAGGAAAGAAGAAAAAAAAGAAAGAAAAGAAAAGAAAAGAAAAAGAAAGGAAAAAGGAAAGAAAAGAAGGAAAAGAAAGAAAAAAGAAAGAAGAAATCTTGTAAAGACAAACATGAAAGGAAACTAATATGTAACAGACAAAAAAAAAAATAAACAAATACACAATTCAATGGTCGTGTATAGATCTTGACTGTTGAGTACGAAGAGGAAATTAAATTCTTTCGGTTTGAAACATAAATCCAATGAAGACATTCATTTCCCTTGGCTGTCTCTCTAGTTGTCTATTTAAGCGAGTCAAAAGTTTCGGAAGATTTTGCTTGGTTGCTTAGTGTTTAATGCCATGGCAACCATTCTGGGTTATTTAATGCAAAAAAATAAAATATATATCTCTTTTAATAATGGAGATTCAGACTATTTGTCTGTAACCAAAACTATGTTATGGCTTACGTCACATTAGCCAAAATCTAATATAAAATAAAGCACAACCTTATCAGAATTAATTAGTATTTAACTGTGAGAAACTTGAATTTATTAGAAAGAAAACATTTATTTGAATTTCAACGGGAAAACTATTTTTTTATGTCTATTATTAAAAAAAATATAACATTTCAAAAGAAAGATATCTTATTATAATGGAGATTGTGGGTTTTTCTGTCTGTAACCGAAACTATATCCCTACTCAAGTCACAATTCCCCATGTTATTTACATCACATTCTCCTTGATTTTATTTTTATTTAAACCTCAGTTATTAATAAAATTGTTTTACATTATTAATACTGTTGACCATATCTACATACAAATAAAATGCAATTGTATTTATATATACAACAAAATAGCGGTTTACAGTGTGAATGGGAAGGCTAATTTGCATATTGATCTTAAAAAATGATTTTAATAAATATATACTTAGTATTATTGATTTCTAATTGTTTGGTTTTATTTTATTGAATATGAACAAAAATCTCTTCAATAAATCTTAAAAGAAATCCATTAACAAGAAGAAATAACTGTAATTTTATTCTTTACTTCCTATTTTAACTAAAAATATTATGGTAAAAAAATTTAAAAGATTTTTAATTTAAAAAACGTTAATTAAACAACTAAAGTAAATATAATTATTTAGTAAACATTGCTTAGTTGTGGTTTCTTTGTTTAATGGTATATCAATCTTCATGGGTTATTTAATGCCAAAGCCACCCTTTGAGAAGAGCAGTAAAGGTATAAGATGTTAACATCCTATACCGCCTCATTCCACCCAGTCAGAAGTCACATTCATTTTCCTAATCTACCCCAAATGATAGCCTTTGGTTAAATGTAATATTAAAACATATTTAGAAGTCTTTGAATTAAGGGAAATAACAGGTAACTTTAAATGAAAAGGCCATTTTTAGCCATTTATCGATAAATGGTTATAGGAATTGGGCTCTGGACTTATAAAATTCTTAACAGGATGTTAAGAGTTAAGCCATAGCTGGAGAGATAAGGGGGTTTTCATACCTTTCCCAATGATATTAGAAAGTGAACATAATAGTTAGATTGTAGCTCAAACGCACTTTCTACAATGTTGCAATAACAATAATAAAATAAAATTTAAAAAAAAAAAAAAAATAATCCATTACAATCTTTCTATCCGACTGTCCTGATGAAGGTTTAATAAAAAAAAAAAAAAATAAATAAATTTTTAAGTTTTAACAGAATTCACCAAGAATAAATTCATCTTTTTGGAATAATTTGTTTTTCCTATTTCCTACATACAATATGGATGCTATATATTTCTAAGCAGATAATGTTCAATACCATTGATCGAGTATTATATTAAAGTTAAGTTAATGTAGACATGGAGTCAACAGCGCCTGGTTACTGACAGTTTCTTGTCTATGCGATCTTCAGAAGCTATCAGTAACCAAGTTTTGATTCCATGTCCACACTACCTACTCAAAGATTTACATCTATCTATCTGTACATATATAAAGGGCAGTTGTGTGCATGTATGTCCGAATGTAATCTATACATATATAAAGGGCAGTTGTGTGCATGTATGTCCGTGTATCTATCTGTACATATATAAAGGGCAGTTGTGTGTATGTATGTGTGTGTGTGTGTATGTCCGTGTATCTATCTGTACATATATAAAAGGCAGTTGTGTGTATGTATGTCCGTGTATCTATCTGTACATATATAAAGGCAGTTGTGTGTGTGTATGTCTGTATCTATATATATAAAGGGCAGTTGTGTGTGTGTATGTCCGTGTATCTATCTGTACATATATAAAGGGCAGTTGTGTGTGTGTATGTCCGTGTATCTATCTGTACATATATAAAGGGCAGTTGTGTGTGTGTATGTCCGTGTATCTATCTGTACATATATAAAGGGCAGTTGTGTGTGTGTATGTCCGTGTATCTATCTGTACATATATAAAGGGCAGTTGTGTGTGTATGTCCGTGTATCTATCTGTACATATATAAAGGGCAGTTGTGTGTATGTATGTCCGTGTATCTATCTGTACATATATAAAGGGCAGTTGTGTGTATGTATACCCAAATGTAATCTATACATATATAAAGGGCAGTTGTGCGTATCTGTATGTCCGGAGGAAACTTCCAAAATAAAACAATTAACATCAAAGTATATATATATATATATATATATATATATATATATATATATACACATTAAATATCACCAGGGCTTGGTTTTTTAGCAAAAATAATAGAGATTTTATTTATTTATATTTGTGAAGATAATTAAAAAATTTAAATGATAACAGCATGGATTTTTTTTTCTTCATTTAATATTTTAGATAGTAGACATTTTCAGAGTAGCTGGATCAATGCAAGGTCTATTTTTTAAATAGGGATTTAAATGGGACATCCGACGAGGATTCAGTAATAATGGATTTGCGGGACTAACTTAAACAAATCCCCCCTCTACCCAGGCAATGCCGGGTAGCCGCTGCTAGTATACATTAAAAATGTTGCAAATACTTAGCATTATTTCAGTGTCTGATACGACCTTTGAAGCCATAGGAAATTAGTTTTCAAATCGTATTTGCAAATAACGTCATTAGTCTATAGCTGACTTTGACAAAGTCAACATTCTGGAAGAGCTCAACGAGGAATTGGACGGATTTAGTTTTTGGCTTTTTTTTTTTTTTTTTTTTTTTTTGTCTCCAAGAGAAACAAAGTGTCGCATCAACAACCATTACCAAAAATTGATTTTCTTAATTCAATTTTACCAATTTGCTACAAACTGTACCGATTCCTGCAACTTGTAGATGCAGAAATATAAAAAAGTATTATGTAGCAAACGCTTTATAGTGCATTACCGTAAGTATGTTCTGTACAAAAGAAAAGCAGATTTCAATCTAAGAAATAAAAAAAAAATAAAAAAAAAAAAAATAAAAAAACATTAGAATTTTTTCTTTTACAATTTTGCTTACTTACAAAAAAAAAAAAAAAAAAAAAAAAAAAATCTATTAATAATGGAGATTCGCTTCCGGTTTTTGTCTGTAACAAAACTACGTCACTGCTTACGTCACATTACCTGAAATAGTCATAACATAGAATAAATACACTCAAAATTTGAACATGCAACATTAGACAGTCCTCATTGTTTTTTAAAACAAGTTTTAATAAATACATGACTGGTATTATATATCTATATATAGTTTGTTTTATTTTAATACATATTTAAAGTTTACATTTCAAATTGTTTTATTTTTTAATCCTTTAATGAATTTGATGATTTTACTTACTTAGGGTACAAACTCACTGACATTGAATTTTTAACTCCCACCCCTCAGGGAATATGTTTCAAAAATCTATTTTTACATCACCCAGAGGGCGTTTTTTTATTTTGCTAGTAAAAATAATTGAGATTCCGCTACTGAAACTGGATGGAGTTGGACATGTCATTAGCTTGTGATGTCATTAAAAGACTGACCATGGCTATAATCATGAAGAGTGACGCCAACACAAGCATGTTCTAACGACCAGTCACATTACCACGCAACAATGGATAATATGACAACATGTGTCCAACAGTGCACATCACAATTCTGGTTGGAATCCCTCCAGTAGATCCACCACCAACTGAACACTTAAAATCTCATCTCTTATCTTATTATAATGGAGATTGTGGGTTTGTTTGTCTGTAACCAAAACTATATTACTATACAAGTCACAATTCCCTTTGTTATTGACATCACATTCTCCTTGATTTTATTTTTTATTTAAACCTCAATTATTAATAAAATTGTTTTACATCATTAAGACTGTTGACCATATCTACATATTTTCCACGTACTCCACTTGTACGGGTCAGGCACAAGGCCCTATTTATGTGGGACCACCCACAAGCCGAGACACAGGGGTGGCGGGTGAAAAAATTGCGTCGATCCCGTCGGCATTCCCCCTCAAGGGGGCGCCTTAGGCACTGGGCAATAAACCCAGCCCTGCCCCTTTAAATCGAGGGGGCAGGTGTTGCCTGGGGGGATGGCCCCCTGGGATCGACGCCGTTAATTATATCAATGGTCCAGAGGCCGAAGCCACTGTTGACCATATCTACATACCAATAACATGCAATTGTATTTATATATACAACAAAATAGCGGATTACAGTGTGAATGGGAAGGCTAATTTGCATATTGATCTTAAAAATGTGATTTTAATAAATATATGCTTAGTATTATTAATTTCTAATTGTTTGGTTTTATCTTATTGAATATGAGCAAAAATCTTGGGGATAAATCTTAGAAGAAATCCATTAACAAGAAGAAATATCTGTAATTTTATTCTTTATTTCCTATTTTAACAAAATAGTTAAATTAAGAAAATTTACCAATGAAAGACAGGAGTAATGGAAAATGAGGGAAGAGTTAGTTTCAAAGTTGTTCTATTTTTCAATCATACCCCCTCTGTTCCAAATCTTTCTATCTGCATTCTTATTCAGTTTCATTAGCCTTTCTAATTTAACATGATATTTTATTATATTAAAACTTAAATACTTGCACCCGGAGGGTGCATATATTTGCTAGTTATTATAATGGAGATTCAGCGTGTGTCTGTAACCAAAACTACGTAACTGCTTGTTAAGTATCTGGCCGCCATCCTTGGCCAGTTGTAAAGAACTTAAAGTAAATAAGTAAGTCCCGAGTTATAGAATCCTTTGGTAAGTGAATAAGTCCTAAGTTTTGGAATCCTATGTAGTGTCAAAGGTCCAGTGATATAATCCTATGATCTGTCGTCCATGAAGGTTCAAAGCAATATGTGCAGGTATGACCAGAACAGCCAGTATAAATAATAATATCAGCAGCAGAATACTGCCAGTGATTGGCCAATAGGTTGGTCACATCATTATCGCCGAGTCTATAAGAGTAGGCATCTATGACACACCTTATAACCAGAAAAGTCGGGCACCTCACGTGGTGTAATGGTTAGCAAGCTCGCTTCGCAAACCATTGTTAGTGAGTTCGATTCTCATTGGGTGCCCCATACTTCTGGCCTTGTGCCACATCTAAGCTAAGGCTTAGTAAATAACTATAATCAGAAAAGTCAACACTGCTGATGTCCCAATACCCACAAGAATTGCACAAGTTTATCAATGAGTATTTGATTAATAGTCAAAATCATTAATACATAAGATAAATCTTATTTATTAACGATGTCTCTATGAAAATTTGAGATTTGCCTCAAAACAGCCCATGTTATTAATGCATTTAAAATCCTGCAATGTATCTTATATATCACTAAGTAAACTGGTTTAAACAAAACCAGGTTCAATAAATAATTACTCGATGTTATTGATCTCTAATATTATTGTTTTATTCTCCAACTTATTAAACTTAATCCTATGAATGATTTTAAATAGAAACCAATTAATATATAATCAAAATAAGTAATCTTTTTATGTGTTCTTATTTAATTTTGTTAGTCTTTCTAATATATTCATTACATTAAAACTTAAATACTTATGCCCAGTGGAGGGTGCATATTCTTGCTAGTCTATTTAAAGACACTTCTAGACATACTGTGCGCTATGAAAACCACATTCAGATATTTCCCAACAGGTGGTCAGAAGTTGGAACTGGTTTGGTTTGGTTTGTTTTACAGCATATCAACCTCAGTGGGTCATTTAATGCCGACAATGTTGTGAAATAAATTCATAATACAATGCATAATTAATGCATAATACAATTTTGTTTATCAACTCATGTTTTTCTATTCAACCCATAGATGGGACCCTAACAGGTACTACCACTCCGGGTCAGAGTGGACTAGGGAACAATGGTGATGAAGGGGTGCTCCACATTCCCCAAGCCTCCAAAACTGGAACCTCACCATCAGATAGAGTTTAACGTCATTCCCAGGACATATAGACCCTCAGCCACCGTCTTCTAGCACACATATAAGAAATTGGGGGTTGGCATATGGGCAATAGGGTTGGGGCAATCATATAGGTGCTAGTGCTTGACATGGCCAGCCGATTGATCGGAGGGGGCCCTCTCCGACCGCCCGTCTAGCCCAAGAAAAGCCTAAAGTGGAATATTGCAAGTCATGGACTGCTCATCCACCTGGGTTCTATCCTTAAGTATCACGGGTCACCACCTACGGCCAACAGATCGCCCCATTGGGGGAGTCTTACCCCTCTGCAGAGGTGCAGTCAGTGCATTCTAACGCTCCAACAGACAGGGCGGTTGGAACTGGAGATAAATTTCTGCAGGCTACAGGTGTTAAACTCCTTGTCGCTGTTGTAGGGGTTCTGTTGTTCACAGAATACAGTTGATTAATCCTAGTCTGTAGGTTTCAGAAATATACAAGTCCAAGTACATGTATATGTTGACATCGGTTTCAGTAGAGGAGATATTGCTACCGAGGTATATGATGAACTGGTCTACTAATTTAAGACGTTTGCCATTTAATGAGAACATCACCATGAAGAAAAAACTTTATCCATAGTCTCTTTACAATTTGCTGTGACAAGTTACTGGTATTTATGCCGTAGTAATATCAAGTGTACGAGCAGAAAACACAAGGATTATCTTATTATAATGGAGATTGTGGGTTTGTCTGTCTGTAACCGAAACTATATTACTATACAAGTCACAATTCCTTTAGTTATTTACATCATATTCTCCATGATTTTATTTTTATTTAAACCTCAATTATTAATAAAATTGTTTTACATTACTTACACTGTTGACCATATCTACATACTAATAACATGCAATTGTATTTATATATACAACAAAATAGAGGTTTACAGTATGAATGGGAAGGCTAATTTGCATATTGATCTTAAAAAATTGATTTTAATAAATATATGCTTAGTATTATTGATTTCTAATTGTTTGGTTTTATCTTATTGAATATGAGCAAAAATCTCTTCAATAAATCTTAAAAGAAATCCCTTAACAAGAAGAAATAACTGTAATATTATTCTTTACTTCCTATTTTAACTAAACAGTTTAATTAGGAAAACTTACCAATGAAAGACGGGAGTAATGGAAAATGATGGAAGAGTTAGTTTCAAAGTTGTTCTATTTTTCAATCATACCCCTCTGTTCAAAATCTTTTTATCTTCATTCTTATTCAGTTTCATTAGCCTTTCTAATTTAATATGATATTTTATTATAAAATTTAACTAAAATACTTGCACCCGGAGGGTGCATATATTTGCTAGTATATATAATATAATATAATATATATAACAAGTCAGTAAAAATCTGACATTTACATTTCATAGCAAAAACATTGCTAAGGCAGTTAAAAATTATCAACCCAAGTTTTGCGTCTATTTCCCCTCCCCAACTCCTCACCTCCCCCCCCCAAACAAAATTCAGTTCCTTTACTCTAATTACCTGCTTATTTACAGTCTAGACCAACGGCCGTGCCAAGTAATTGAAACACGAGCACGAGCCACTAAGTGTACAATGTAATTACCCTCAACAGTTATGTTGAAAATTTTGACTTCTCATACAGTAAATTCATTATTCTAGGTTGGTTGGTTGGTTGGATTTTACGGCATGTCAACCCTTGACGGGTTATTTTATGCCAAAGATGTTTTGTATTATTCATACTTCAATGGGGGCTTTTTTTCTTTTTTTAAAAACATTTTTTAAACTCATTTTTCTCTATTTAACCCATAGATAGGACCAGGCCCCGACACTAACTTTTTTCATGACCGTCCCAAACAAAAATTATCAACCACCCCGAATGGGGTTTGGACCGTCCCGAAATCAAAATATTTTTGTTTAATTCATTAGCATCATCTATACTTGTCAGTCATCAGTAGCATAATAACATGTAATAAAACATTAAGAAAAGCTGAAGCAGTGATAATTCTGGATATTTGGACAAAAAATCCATTTCCTAGTGTGTTTTGAGCTAAAAAAAATACTTTTTTTACTTTAAGTTACCCTGAGTAGGGTTAGTAGTACATAATTCGGTCCTTTAAAACTATCTCCCTCCACAATTATTTATTACAGGTCTTTGAGAATAGACCTGCAGTGCCGTAGCCTCATTTTGAGGTCAGCATTTGGGCAATCACTAGACGGCCAATATTGGAATGTAGTACTAACTTTTAGGAAAAATTTTTACCGTCCCCGGTAAACTGTCCCAGATGACGTATTAATCATCCCGGATGTAATTTTTATCGTCCCTGGGCCGACAGGACGGCATTAATGTCGAACACTGGATAGGATCCTAAAAAGGTACGACCACTCCAGGGCAGAGTGGACCTGGGAGTAATGGTGATGAAGGAGTAATCCACACTCCCCAAAGCTCCAGAATTTGAACTTCACCATTAGATGACCCTCAGCCAACGCCTTCTTGCACATGTATGATAAAAAGGGTTGGGCGCTTACCATAAGGGCAATAGGGTTTAGGCAATTATATAGGTGTAGGGCTTGACATGACCAACCAATTGAAGTCTGAGAAAAAAGAAGGTTGAAAAAAATGAACGGTTTGAAATATGACGTCAAATATTCTTTTTTGCGGTTCTTTTTTCTTTCAACATTCTTTTTTTCTCAGACTTCAAATTTTAAACAGACCGATAAACAAGGACTATTACTCGCCTTTCTCCTTATTTTGAAATAAAAATTTTTATCACCTTCCACATACCAACAAAAGCCCTGAAGATGATCTGATTAATAGATCGAAACACTGCAGCGTCAGCCAATAAACTCACCACTTAACTCATTTAAACCTGTGTTTTTTCAATTTTTATTATACTACATACCGTCAGATTCACTTCCTTATATATATATATATATATATATATATATATATATATATATATATATATATATATATATATATATACACACACACACACAAAGAAAATAAATGCTGCTTGTGTTATTGTAATGCAGAACTTTTTTTATTTCTTTTCAATTTCCTAAAAACCTGATATTTGATAAACCTAATGATGATATAAGTTGAAGAATGTTTTATGAGAAGAATCCATTTTTGTCAGAAGAGGAGACAATGCAACACACGTGACGAGCAATTTTGAAGACAGACAGGATTCGAGAAATTAGAATTACATTTTTAACAAAATCTAAAATCTCAGAAAATAAATCAATAAAACCCAAGAAATATGAGACTTTTAGGTAGAAACCAAGATTAAAATTGACGAATCAACAAAATCTATTTTTAAAAAAAGATTGAAAGAAAAAAAAAAAAAAAAAAAAAAATTCTCATAAATTTCTTTTTTTACCAAATAAAAATAAAATATATTTTATGTGAAAGAATTTCTACACTCTATAAATGGAGTCTGGAAATTTAAAAGAAAGATTTTTTAATTATGTCTGCATTTTTTAAATGAGGCTTGATAATTTGTATTATTTAGATTTTTCAGATTGTTGTCCTCATCTTTATTGTTATATGCACATCGTTTCGGCCAATATGATCTATGCACTTCTTCAGGTGTTTCTTGTTAAACTCTGAAACATTTTTGTCAAATTTGGGAGCCTTCACCATGGAATTGAGAGCTTTCACAGAACTTTGAACCAAATTCTTTATTCAATCCACCGGAGTAGACTATTCTCATTCCGTTAACCATGACCAGGTAAAAGTGTTAAGCTATGTTAAGTATACTCGGTTAGTTTTTCACCTAGAGTCAGGATTGAACCTACAACCTATGATTTTAACTTAGAACTGTATTAACTCAACCGTTGTGGCATGTGTCCCAATAGGACACTGAAGAAGACCAGAGCACATCAACCGAAACTGTATATAAAGATGAAGACAACAGTCTAAAAGAAACTTAATAATACAAAGAATTTCAAGTTCAAATAGAAATGGTTTGGTTTCTTTGTTTAATGGCATATCAACCTTCATGGGTTATTTAAAGTCAAAGCCATTCTTTTAGAAGAATAGAGGTACTATTTAACCTATAACTCAGGGGGTGAGGGGTTTCATAACTGTGGCGGTGGGTGGTTCATAACTGGGGAGGGTGAGAAGGTTCATAACTGGGGAGGATGAGAACATTCATACCTTTCCCAAGTGTATTAGTCCAAAAGGGATCTAACCATAACGTTCAGTACAGCACATTAGTCATTATTCCACAGGGACTCCCCATTTGGGAGGGAAGGGATAATCGACATCATTATCAAGTCATGCTAACAGCACAGATTCTCTAGAGCGAGTCTTACCATCTGTCATAATTAAAATTCACTGATTTATTCTTTTCATTTTATCATACTGTGATACACAATTGATTATCAAATTATCAGGTTTTGTTTTTGTTATATCTATGATTAATTGACTTGTTTGAACGTATCCTATAGTTTGCAAGTTCGGGTTTTGATTTTTTTTGTTTTTTTTTTTGTTTTAGAAATAAATTCATCCGCTCTACAAAGATTTAAAAAATATATCAGTGAAAGGGTTAAAAGGTGAATTGCAAACACCCAAGAATTATTTGGAGTCGACATCTATCATAAAATAATAATGAAATTTCTTGTGTACAGTGCTCAGGTACACCACAACTCATCAAAGTCTCATGTCAAGTACACAGAATAACGTATTAGTGTCAGGAACATGAACAGAGTACAGTAATAATATACATGTATGTGTACAGTGCTTAGGTACACCACAACTCATCAACGTCTCATGTCAAGTACACAGAATAATGTATTAGTGTCAGGAACATGAACAGTGTACAGTAATAATATACATGAGTGTGTGCATATGTGTGTGGAGAGGGGCATCAGGTATAGTGTCGGTGGACTACAGAAAGCATGGAGGCTTTGAAAGATTCAGTGTTTCAGCAGCCTACAACAGACGCGGGCATTTTATTCCATGCCTCCACAATTCTGAGCGTGAATTCTGTTAAACTGAAACAACACCTTAAAAATCTTCAGAATCAGAACCCTTTCTCTTTTTTTGTCAACGCAGAACTGCTCAAAGTGGTTCATATAGAAAACCCTGGGGGTGAATAAAAGCACATGGGGGGCACAGCAGGGGGCAATGTATTTTTAGTCTGTATTTATAAATCCCAATAGAAAGAGCTGCTATTTTGGCATTCCAGATTAAACTTGGTTTATACAAGTTTACTTTGGTTCTGATTCAACTAGAAGAAAATGACTTGTTTATCTAAATACATTAAGAATTTACAAGACTTTAAAGTTCGATTGAAGAATCTTTTAAATATGGAAATTCCAGAATGGATTATTTCGATTTGATGTTAAAATGGAAAGTGTAAATCCAAGATGCGTTTATTAAAGAAGAATTTATTGAAATGACTTTTGATCTTGAAGGAAATTCTATGTAGACATTTAAAGGGATTGGAGGTTACATGATGAATGAAAAAAAAAAAAAAAAAAAAAAAAAGTTACAAAATAGGGTTAGGGCAATCATATAGGTGCTAGGGCTTGACGTGACCAGCCAATTGATTTTTGTCAGGAACTCCTGTTCTAAATAAACCATTTTCTTTTGGTGCCATTGTAATTTACACCAAAAACATTGTGCAAGAAACAAAATCAAGATTTTAATTTTTGTCAAAAATATATGGTAATTTATGAGGAAGTGCGTCCCGGTCTCCTGCCTCAAGATTTGCTGCCCGGTGACTATTAAAATAACAACCCAGCTCAAGCTATTCAAAATTATCCATCTATCTCAATTTGGTCATATTTATCTATATTAATTTAAATACTAAGATTTTTTTTATTCATGTTTGTTTAATGTCTTGTTTTTAGTTTAAATAAACAAGAATCTATATTATTTTGTTTATCTATCTCAGTCTATTCAAAACTATATATCCGTCTTCTTATCTAAACAAGAATTACAACAAATTACGATAAATAAACAAGAATTACGACGAGCTGGGGTTGTTATTTTGATAGTCACCGGGTAGCGGTCTTTGACGCGGGAGACCGGGACGCACTTCCTCATAAATTACCAAATAATATACTATACTTAAAATTTTTTTTTTTTTTTTTTTTTTAATGCTTTCTAAAAATTCTGTAAAAGTTTTCTAAGTTTTGCAGCAGAAATTACAGCGGGCAGAAAAAAATTGTGAAGCAATTAGTTTCTGCGTATCATGAAGAAGGTTATTGATACAGTGAAAATACGTCTTGGTTACTTTGCTCACTAAAATATTTTGGCTGCAGATCAAGAGACTATCCTAAGTAAAAGACCTGGCAAACATGCAACTGGAGTCTCTGACTGGGGGCAGGCATGTGTTGACCTAAATTACCACTAGCCTACAAATACGGAGAAAAATTTTTTTTTTTTTTTTTTTTTTTTTTTTTAGAAAGAGTTGTTAATGATAATCAATAATTAGCTAATTAGCAATTAAAAATGTTACGAGGAATCAATTATTGATTAGAAATCAATAAAAAAAAAAAAAGTGATTTTGACTTTTACAACAAAAAAAAAGAAAAAAAAAGAAAAGAAATAAAATAAATACTCATCAAAGCATAAAAATAATTGATTACATGTCTTTCTGCCAACCCAAACTTTTTTTTTTTTTTTTTTGCATAATTATGACTCCCCCACCCCGACACTCGGAAGAGGAGGGAATCAGAATTATGCAATAAAGAATAATTGTGGTTCCATTTTCAGATGCTGAATTTACCAAAATGTGGGGGTGGGGTCAGGATTAGAAAATAGAGGGAAGTTAAAATAAAAAATGAAATTTGTGGTTCTGTTTTTAGACGCTGAATTTACCAGAGGAGAGGGAGAGGAGGTCTAGAATTATGCAATAAAAGAAAAACAATTTTTAAATTGTGGTTTCGTTTTTAGATGCCAAATTTTCCAAGGGGTTGGGAGTATAGTATTATGCAAAAAAAAAAAAAAAAAAAAAAAAAAAAAAAAAAAAAGTAAAAAAGATTTGTGGGTTCAGTTTTTTAAATACCAAATTTTACCAGTGCATAGAATTATTCAACAGAAAAAAAAAAAATGTGGTTCCATTTTCAAATGTTGAATTTACCATGGGCAGGGGGCATCAGAATTATGCAATAAAGAAAAGTAAGAGAAAAAAAATTTTAAATATTAAAAAAAAAAAAAATTCCATTTTCAAATATTGAATTTACCAGGTGTGTGTGTAGGGGTTGGTAGTTAGAATTATGCAGCAGAGAAAAGTAAAAGAAAAAAAAAAAATTCATGGTTCCGTTTTCATATGCCAAATTTACAAGAGTTCTAATATGTGTAATTCCAAAATATATAAACATAGTACTGTTAACAATGACATTAGGCAGACCCACAGAACACAAAGAAAGAAAAAAAGAAAAAAAAAAAAAAAAAATTTTTAACCAAATTCTGAGAAATGTTACCTCATTAATCCATTTAGATGTGCAGTTAAAGAGAAGGATTTTTGGGGAAGAACTAGAGAAAAAAAAAAAAAAGGTCGAAAGGTCAAAACAAGAAACAATAAATTTGTTGATGTTTTGAAAAGAGTAACACTGATTTTCCCACGGCTTCACACAAGGATCCCAGAATTTAGGGTCACCGAGTTGGGGTGGGGGGAATACTGGGTTAAGAATAGGGGGCTGGAAAGTACAAGCAAGAAAAAGGCTGAGTGTCTATGTTTGAAACTAAAAGCCAGAATTTGACATCATTTTTACCGAAAGTTAAGATATCAGATAACAAAGTCAAACAGAAAGTTATATTAAAGACTGATAGTTAAGGAAAAAGGGGTGAAAAAAAAAAAAAGAAAGAAAAACAGAAAAAAAAAAAAAAAAATGCAGAAAAGTTTTTGTTTTTTTCTTAACCATCATTGGAATTTCAGCCACCCTGGCATAAGACCATGAAGCTAGGAGGTCCAGAAGAGAGCAGCAGCAACAAAGCACCGGCACATCAACATCTTCAGGGACAGGCTTCACATACAACATCTGTGGTCGAGAATGTTTCTCAAACATTGGACTTTACAGTCACAGGAGGCGCTGTAACTTCAGGGGCGCAAAAACTTTTTAATAGTCTTCCAAGACTAAAATGCCAAGGATAGTTAAGAAAAAAAAAGATTTTTTTAAAAATGTGGAAAAGTTTAGGAAAAGTAAAAAATTGGCTATTACAACTATTTGATTGGTTTACTTAAGAGCTATTGCGAAATAGTTCAATAACTAAAGTATAATAATCTCTGGCGAAATTCTTGAACTAAACATCAACCAACATTATCATATCTTATTATAATGGAGATTGTGGGTTTTTCTGTCTGTAACCGAAACTATATTACTATACAAGTCACAATTCCCTTTGTTATTTACATCACATTTACCATGATTTTATTATTATCTATACCTCAATTATTAATAAAATTGTTTTACAATACTTATGTTGACCCTAACTACATACTATACACATGCAATTGTATTTATATATACAACAAAATAGAGATTTACAGTATGAATGGAAAGGCTTATTTGCATATTGATCTTAAAAATTTGATTTTAATAAATATATGTTTAGTGTTATTATATTTCTAATTGTTTGATTTTATCTTAATGAATATGAACAAAAATCTCTTCAATAAATCTTAAAAGAAATCCATTAACAAGAAGAAATAACTGTAATATTATTCTTTACTTCCTATTTTAACTAAATAGGTAAATTAGGAAGATTTACCAATGAAAGAGGGGAGTAACGGAAAATGATGGAAGAGTTCGTTTCAAAGTTGTTCTATTTTTCAATCATACCCCCTCTGTTCCAAATC
Source organism: Doryteuthis pealeii (assembly GCA_023376005.1). Classification (NCBI taxonomy): domain Eukaryota; kingdom Metazoa; phylum Mollusca; class Cephalopoda; order Myopsida; family Loliginidae; genus Doryteuthis; species Doryteuthis pealeii. The sequence goes on from CM042166.1 coordinate 86,182,576, forward strand.
TTTTTATCTACATTCTTATTCAGTTTCATTAGCCTTTCTAATTTAATATGATATTTTATTATATTAAAACTTAAATACTTGCACCCGGAGGGTGCATATATTTGCTAGTGTATATCTATTATTATTACTAGCAACAGAAAACACCCTCCAGGCATTGTAAAAATTAATTTTTAAAAGACATTGCCTGATAGGGTGAGAGTTAAAAATTCAATGTCAGATGGTTTGTATCATAAGACAAATCCTCATATTTATTATAGGAGTAAAAGAAAAGAAACAAAAAAAAAAAAAAACCAATTTGAAATTAAAACTGAGCCCCGTCCCTCAAATAAAATGTTGCGTGCATGTAATAATCAAACAATTATTTTGAATATTTTCCACATCAATTTTACACAAAATCGTAGATATTTATTTATTTGTAAACTTTTTACTTAACTTCTTGCTACTGTAAAAAAAAAAAAAAAAAAAAAAAAAAAAGGACGAGAGTAAAAAACAATTTTTAAAATTGCTTACTCAAATTTTGGATGTATATAGCATAAGAATATTGTGACGTAAGCTGTGATGCTCCATTGTTTATAGATAATCTATAAATTTAATGGCTTATTAGTGACCGCTGGGGTAATTTATGAGGAAGTGCGTCCCGGTCCCCTGCCTCCGAAATTGCTACCCGGTGAATTTTAAAATAACGACCCCAACCTTCGGCGTCACAGTGGTACTTGAAAGAAAAACGACCAACTTAGGGCGTTAAATGTATTTGAGGAGGGGCTCTTTTTTGTCTTAATTCTTGTTTAATTTATGAGGAAGGGGACAAATTTTTATGAATAAACAAAAATTACGACAAATTACGATAAGAATTACGACAAAAAAAAAGAAAAATAAGAATTAAGACAAAAAAGGTTTGATGTTTTTTTCTTTCAAATGGAAAAAATTAATTTCGGAGGCAGGGGACCGGGACGCACTTCCTCATAAATTACCACCGCTGGTTTCAAAGAACAAGATGTTTATCATATAAATCACCTTGTAAATGATATCCAAATGAATATCCATTATTATAATCTATACATTTAATGGCTAATTTGTTACCATTGGTTTCAAAGCATGCTTATCATCAGACAAATCACCTTGTAAATGATATCCAAATGAATATCCATTATGAATAGGATTCTTGCTTTATTTGACCGTGTATCATCCTCATACGTGCATGATGTTAACATTTTTTCCTTTTAAATAAGCTGGTTGATTGCGTTATTTTTCCAGAACAAAAGTTTAATAAAAATATTTCTTTCTGTGTGGACAAGCTGTGAATATTTCCAATTTAGCATTTATATTTCTTGTCTGGTGAAGCTAGTCCTTGTAGGATCCGGAATTTTTCTGTAGAGCATAGTCCACATCTCTTGGATCCATTGATTTGGGATTGGTCTAAAATCTTCCACTCCCTATTATACTAGCAGTGGCTACCCGGCCTCGCCTGGGTAGAGAAGGATTTTTTTTTTAAAGTTAGTCCTGCAGATCCATTATTACCGAATCACGAGTTGAATCCCCGTGGGATGCTCCATTTAAATCCCTATGTAAAAAAAAAATGCATTGATCCAGCTACTCTGAAAAGAAATGTTAATGTCTACTATCTAAAATACTAAATAAAATTTAAAAAATCCATGCTGTTATCATTTTAATTTTTTTTTTTTTTTGATTATCTTCGCGAATATAAATCAAATTTATTATTTTTGCTCAAAAACCAAGCCCTGCTAATATATATATTTACTTTGTCGTTAATTGTGTTATATTTTTTAAGTTTCCTCCAGACATACAGATTCACACAACAGACAGACAGAGTTCCTTGGTCTTTGTAGTTCCATATGTGGTTTTCAAGCGTTATAGCTACCATCTTTTTATACACATATTTTTCATATTTATTATACACAGACACACTCACATAATTACATTTATTAACCAAGAATTAATTATAGATCCTTTGTTTTATTCATTAATTAAATCAACAAATATTTCAAGCAGCACATTTCATTGTATATATAAATTAAATATACATATTTTAGCCAAATAAAAAGCAGAAAAAAAAATTATAAATATTTTATGTTTAGTATACAAGTAGTCTTAATGAATTGTACAAATAGTTATGGTGATTTTAATTTAAAATAAATGGTAAAATATCCGAGGAGGACAATCTTAATATAAGTGATCAGTTAGGGAAGAAAGGAACTTAAATCTGTATTAATTTCTAGTGAGGGGGAGGAGGGGGAGAAGAAGGGGGAGAAGAAGGAGGATGGAGAGGAGAAGGAGGATGAGGAGGAGAAGGAGGAGGAGGAGGAGGGAGAGGAGAAGAAGGAGAAGGGTAGAATTCCTCCATGTTCAATAATTGGTTTTTATTATTATTTTGAAGACACTAAAAGGCTGCCGAAACACTGCATCTTTCAAGGCCTCCATGCTTTCTGTAGTCCACCAACACCATACCTGATGCCCCTCTCCACACACACGCATATTATTACTGTAAACTGTTCATGTTCCTGACACTAATACATTATTCTGTGTACTTGACATGAGACTTTGATGAGTTGTGGTGCACCTGAGCACTGTACACAATAAATTTATTATTATTATAAGAAATAGTCAACAAAAAAAAAAAAAAATCTAAGGGTTCTTTTCCCCTTCTGAAGGGATTTTATGAATTGATCTATCAATTTATACATATATAAAGGGCAGTTTAATATGCACAGTATATCAAATGTCAAGTGGTGGCAACATGTTTCAAACAGGACCATCCTGAAGAGAACTGGACTCCCTGGCCTACACGAAATACTTGTCCAACGCAACCCGAGATGGGCTGGCCACTTAAACAGACATGGGGATGACAGACTACCAAAGCAGATTCTGTACTCTCAACTGAGAAAGGGATCACATAGAATCGGTAGACCAAAGCTCAGGTACAAAGACAACATCAAAAGAGACCTGAAGGATTTGAATATCCCCATAGGCAGTTGGCAAGACGCAACCAGAGACCGAATAAATTGGAGGAAAATGATTTGTGTGGTGTCATCATCGGATACGATGGACAGCAAGTAGTAAAGGGCAGTTTGTGTGTATGAATGTAAAAACTACAGATAAAACTACAAAAATAAAACAATTGATGACAAAGTAAATATATATATATATATATATATATATATATATATATATATATATATATATATATATATATATGTGTTAATTGGAGTCGTACCTAATTTTGAAAATTAATTAATTAATAATGAATATATATATATATTATATATATATATATATATATATATATATATATATATATATGAGGAAAAAATGAGTAAAGAAAAGAAATGTAGATGGATAAAAATGAATTTTATCGATATCACTGACACATGTGTTTCGGTCTGTTTATCAAAATGTATACGGATTTACATTATTATTATTATTATTAAAATAATCAGATGGAGTTGAAATGATGATGATAATAATAGGAAAAATGCATGAAATGTTCCGTACACAGATTTTGCCGACCTTCATCAGAGTAGTATTTTTATTTTTTGGATTGATCTATCTATTTATACATATATAAAAAAAATAAAAATACTACTATGCTGTCATACCAAAATTTCGGACAGGCCTAAAGAAAAACAAAAAAAAACACAGAGCTATCAGTTTAATTTTGAATATTTTATTGTTTTGATCTACTTTTCTTTGATCTAAACAAAAATGTTAGGGAAAAAAATTGGTATTTAATTCATTTAAAAAAAATTAATAAATCACTTTTGAATATTGGTAAGGAATCAAAAATGGTATGGAGAAACCAGGAACAATATTCTACACACACACAATTATAAAAAACAAAAAGAATTTCCTAAAAAAAAAAAAATGACCTGTGAAGGTCTCATCCTCTTAAAAAAACTTAACATATTTATGAGACATACAGAGATTCGGATTTACCAACTGGATTCTGTGAACAATTAAACGCCTAAAATGTCAACCAGGATTTAAAAAGAAATTAGTGTTTAATTAAAAAAAAATTAATGAATCACTTCTGAAAATTGGCAAAAAATTCAGCAATTTATGAGGAAGTGCGTCCCGATCTCCCGCCTCAAAAACCGCTACCCGGTGACTATCAAAATAACAACCCCAGTTTGTCGTAATTCTTGTTTATTTATCACAATTTGTTGTAATTCTTGTTTAGATATGAAGATGAATATATAGTTTTGAATAGACTGAGATAGATAAACAAACAAAATAATATAGATAGATAAGAACAAATGGAGATAGATAGATATTTTCGACAAGTAAATGTATTTGGGGGGGGGGGGTCGCCTCTTTTTTTGTCATAATTCTTGTTTATTTAAACTAAAAACAAGACATTAAACAAACATGAATTTTAAAAAATCTTAGTATTTTAAAAAATATAGATAAATATGAACAAATTGAGATAGATAGATAGATATGAAGATGGATAGTTTTGAATAGACTGAGCTGGGTCGTTATTTTAATAGTCACCGGGCAGCAACTCTTGAGGCAGGAGACCGGGACGCACTTCCTCATAAATTACCAAAAATTCAATTTGGGAATGAAATCAGAATGGTATGAGTAACCAGTATGAATATTACACCCACACACAGTTATCTAAAAATAGGATTCTTTTTGAAACAAATAGAATTTCCTATAATAAAAAAAATATAAGTGTTTCATCCTCTTTGATAAAAATGTGGAAAAAAAAAAGAAAAAGAAGCCGCTTAAAGGTGTAAAGAAGTGAGGAAAATGACCAGAAACACTTGACATTTTTTGTGGAATGACATCAAAACGGATCCGTTAATCCTAATATTCAAGAATGGAAAAAATAAAAAGAATTCAAAAAATCTTTATAAAAGGATATATTAGTGTCAATAATCTGCATGTAGGAAACCATGAGTGGACATTCCTAGCAAGAATTGATAGACGCACTGCACCTACTAGTACTTAAAAAAAAAAAAAATTTTTTAAATAAATTTTAAAAAAAAATGAAATACAATCAAATTTTTTTTAAAACTATCAAAATTGATCTCTTAATATTATTTCTCTGAATTTTTGAGATGAGGCTAGACATTTTTTATTATTTGGATTATTGAAGGCTCCCAAGTTTGAAGAGAAAGTTCCCAAATCCAACAAGAAACACCTGAAGCAGGCCAGAACGCATATCAGCCGAAACGCTGTGTAGGTAACAATAAAGAAGGACAATAGTTTGGTTTAATGGCATATCAACCCTGTAAGTTATTTAAAGCCAACTCTATAATATATATTATATATATATATATATATATATATATATATATATGTGTGTGTGTGTGTGTGTGTGTGTGTGTGTTGTGTGTGTGTGTGTGTGTGTGTGTGTGTACTTGACATGAGACTTTGAGAAGTTGTGGTGCACCTGAGCACTGTACACAATAAATTTCATTATCATATATAAAATTATACTATGTTTATTTTATAACAAATAATATGAGATAATATAATATCTAACATATAGGATTTCAATCCAGACTGTAGGTAGCTTACAAATGACTAGCCACACTGAAGAGACTTGATAAGTCGAAACACATGTCTGTGGATGATATACATACATACATACAAACATACATACATTCAAGTATGTATACACAATTTTTGGTGTTTCATGTAATTTGATATTTTTTAAAAGTGAAAAAAAAAAAAAAAAAAAAAAAAAAAAAAAAAAAAAAAAGGAAATTCTACCTACCTTAATGTATACTATAAATCGTACTACTATTTCTGTCCCATGATAGTTATTACATTTATTGTACAAAAGTTATATTCACATGTAACATTAACAATGATTGCCCTGACCCTATCGACCTCATGTCAAACCCCCCCCCAACCCTTTTTATCTTCTATGTGCTACAAGGCAGTGACTGAGGGTCTTAGTGTTCTGGGTATGATGTTAAACTATCTGATGGTGAGATTCTAATTCTAGAGCTCTGGGGAATGTGGAGTACCCCTTCACCACCATTACTCCCAGGTCTACCCTGACCCATAGTGGCAGTACTTGTCTTCTATGAAAATGAGTATTAAAAAATGTGTTTAAAAAAAAAAAAAATTGAGGTAAAGATACAAATACAAAAATGTTGATGGCTGGTTGGTTGGGTTTTATGGCATGTCAACCCTTGTTGGGTATTTTATGCTGAAAATGTTTTGTTTTATTCATTCTTGTTGGGTATTCAAATTTTTTAACTTTTTTTTTTTTTTTTTAAACACATTTTGTAAACTTTATTTAACCCATAGATGAGACCCTAACAGGTACTACCACTGTGGATCAGAGTGGACCTGGGAGTAATTGCAATGAAGGAGTAGTCCCCATTCCCCAAAGCTCCAAATTGGAATCTCACAAATTAGATGAAGTTTTTTAAAAAAATGTTGATAGTTTTTCAAGTAGATTATTGGTATAAAAAAAAAAAAAAGGATAATAAATTTTACTAAGATTAAAAACATAGGTTCCCTCTAAAACAGTAAGACAAAAAAAAAAAAAAAAAAAAAAGGGTTATCACCCATTGATTTAAACGGTGCAGTTAACCAGCTGATGTTTAAAAAAAAAAAAAAAGTTAAAATATTTTTTTCTTCTTAAAATTGGGTTCAGCTAATTAATTTATTAGCTGTGTTTATGTTAATTTTAAAACCAACCTTACGTCACATTTTGGTTTTGTAGTGGAAGAGGGTATCAAATATCTACATGCTGGTAGACCAACACAATGTGACATAATTCTCTAATTTTTTTTTTTTATTCCCGGAAGAAAAAAAATGATTCATTCCCATTTAACTGAAGACTTCTTACACATAAATAATTGTCGTTCCAGTTGGTTAGCCCCAACTCACTGTGATTATTTGCTGTGTCAATTTGGGTTGACAGCAGTAAATATGGAAAAAGGAAAAAGGCATCCAATATAATCTGTCAAATCTTAGATGAATGTTTGCCTTCCACTTTGTGATAATGCATTTGGGAAAGGAAATAATCACACACCCAGGATATTAGGTAAATAGTAGGGCAGATTGGACTGACCTACTATTGAAAGTTTATTATTAATCTATTATTACAAGTGCAATTGGTACAGGAGAAGGTAAACTGAATTCAAAACACATGGGTCCCAATTTAAAAAAAAAAAAAAACCTTAGTGTGTACCCCTACCTTACAATATCATTTCAAAGTCAATACATTTTTTAAAGTTGTTTTCTATAGATATCAAATTATTTAGCCTCTAGTGAACTTGTAGAATATAGTTTCTTTTGTTGGTTTTTTTTTTTTTTTTGGGGGGGGTTAAAACTAAAACTGATTTTTAAAAAATTAAAAAAATAATTAAAAAATAAAAAATTATTCACATGTGCATGGGGCCCAATTTGAATAAATCTGTCAAGTTTGGTTAACTCTTAATGTCCTATATCACCTCTTTCCACCGGCCAGAAGTCACATTCATTTTTCTAATCTACCCCCAAATGATAGCCTTTGTTTAAATGTACTATTAAACATATTTAGAAGTCTTTGATTTAAGGGAAATAATTTAGGTAACTTTAAATACAAAGGGCTTTTTTTTTTTTTTTTATAAATCCTTAGAGAAATGGGGCTCTGGACTTAAAAAAAAAAAAAAAAAAAAATTCTCAACAGGATGTTAAGAGTTAAAACCAGTCTTGAACCTAAATTTACCCTCTGCCGTTTGAGTGAGATCTCTTCACTAGTAGTAAACCAGTACTATGAGTTACCAGAACAAGATTTAGGACAACATCAGATGTGACTGCTTTACGGTTTCTAACTCATTGTTTTGTATTCAGTTATTCCTTCTTTTAGATTGGTTGCCGAAACATAGCTTGAGAGTTTAGTCTGATCAACTTTTGTATTCATAACTGGGAGACTGTACTAAACTCATCTGAATAAATATCAATCCTTAACCCTTTGAACTCGGTATAGTTGGGATGCTTTCAACTCCCCACCCAACCATAGCACTGATGAAGCAAGGACAAACTCAGAAGTCACATTCTCCTGTAGAAACCTACACGTGGACACAACAGTGTAGGCCATCCACCAAAAACCTACAGTGTTATATACTGGGGTTTTCACTAACCCAAATCAGTATAACGTTATACACCTTTCTTACTTCTTACTCTGGTCGTATTCTCTTCTGGACGGCTTTGCTATTCTATCTTCTAGCATCTTGGTCTGGTCTTGTCATGGTGTTTCTTGGGGACTTCGGGTCTGGTTTCTGTTAGGGATCACTCCTTATCAGAAACCCCGGGTCATTGTTAGTTTTTGGTAATAAACACAAGACTTTGATTTATGTTGATGTTACTTTATTTATAAATCCCCAACCAGACATTCTGCGAAGTCAGACTTACATGTTGCTAGCTCGGTTTCTAACTTCTAACTGACTAACTGAGTTGCTTACTCCTTAAACCGGAAGAGGGCCTTCTATGGGGTTCCGGCTCTCACGATTCATCCCCGCAAGGCAAGGTCAGAGTGAGGTCAAACGCTGTCACTCACTCTCAAGGCCATCAGCTATACTAATCGCCATTATGATTTCTACAATACCTTATAAAAGCATTAGGGATCCAATAATTATGTAACATCAGGTCAGCTCTGTGAAGATTCTGGATGCCATGTGGAAGACCTAGAGCAATGACTGATGGAGAGCGAATCCTGGGTATCTGTGCTGTCAGTGCAACTTGATGATGTTATCAAAATAGGAAAAGAAAGATTGTGTAGCAACAGATTTTTTTAGCGAGAAGGGCTATGACTATGTTTGACAAAAAGATGAATAGACCTTCAAAATTTATTTATGAACTTTTCAGAGACAGAAGTGAATTTGATACTTTTGAAATTAAAACTAGGATTTTTTAACAGATGATCAAATATCTTAATACAAACTCCATATCATATTTCAAGATTCATAAAACTTCTTTTGGGAGGTCAGTGAAAAAAAATTTTTAAATTAAAAAAAAATCAAAAAAAATCATAAGACATTACAATTTGCTTTTGAAAAAAAAAAAATTTTTTTTAATTTTTTAAAATTTAAAAAAAAGGTCAGAGCGAAAAGAAATTTTAATGAGGAAGTGCGTCCCGGTCCCCTGTCTCCGGAATTGCTGCCCAGTGAATTTTAAAACAACGACCCCAAGCTTTGGCGCCACATCCGTGTAACTTGAAAGAAAACTTGAAAGGGCATTAAATGTATTTTAGGAGAGGGGGGTCTCTTTTCGTCTTAATTCTTGTTTATTTATAGAAATGTGTTGTAATTTGTGTTTATTTATCGTAATTTGTCATAATTCTTGTTTATTTATCGTAATAAAAGAAAATCTTAGTATTTGATAGATAGATAGATAGATAGATAGATATGAAGATGGATAGTTTTGAATAGACACTATACCTGATGCCGCTCTCCGCACACACATACATACATACATGCATATTACTACTGTAAACTGTTCTTGTTCCTGACACTATATTATTCTGTGTACTAAACATGAGACTTTGATGAGTTGTGGTGCACCTGAGCACTGTACACAATAAATTTCATTATTATTTTTATTACTTTTAAGTTTGTTTTTTTTTATTAAAATTAGAAGTAACAAAATACAACTAAAAACAAAAAAATATATATAAGTGGCAAAAGATATTTTGATATATAGGAAAGAATTTTAACTTACTGATAAGATTAACTCAATATTATTAATAAGTATCTCTACTTATAAAATACAATGGGACTTATTGAAGCAAAGATGATCTCCTGATATAGGAAGGAGATGGTCTGTTGTTATGGGTAACATTAAGTATCAGTTGAGTAACAGAAAATAAAAAGCATTGGAAAGAAAGTGAAGTATAGAAAGTTATATAGTGAAGGGAGAGAGTAAATGTTTGGTGAACATAACCTCTAAGCATCATCATCATCATCATGTCGCACTAGTAGCACAGATATCCATGACAATCTCTTGCCAACAGTCCCTATCATTCATTGCCCTGGGAGGTACCCTGCACAGTATCCGGGCAGAGTTGGTCTATGTATGTTTGCTGGCGGCCTACCCTGGCGTACCCCAAGTGATGGCTTCCACAGAAGAAGAATGTCACTTATGAATTCATCATTGCTTCTCCAGCAGCGCCCAGTGTGTCTTATTTGTCTCACACGGATAGTTTGTGTAATATGCAGCAGGTGGCTGTACAGTTGTTTTCTCATGGGGGTGTTGTTTCCAGGTCTTTGTTTAAGATTGCATGCAGCATTCTTGTGCAGCTCCCATCTAGCTTATTCTCCAGGTGCTTCATTAGGGTCCAAGTAGTGCAGCCATACAGTAGTACTGATACAAAAACTACAAAGAGGTTGACATGCAGTTAAAACCAATCAAAACCTTGACAAGAATTTTGATTTGGTTTGTTTTTCGGCATATCAACCTCAGTGGGTCATTTAATGCTGACAAAGTTTGAAATAAATTCATTCTTAATGAATACTCAATTTTATAAACTGATGTTTTTCTATTTAACTCATTGATGGGCCCTAGCAGGTACTCTAGGCCAGAGTAGACCTGGGAGCAATGGGATGAAGGGGTGCTCCAGATTCCCCAGACCACCAAAATTGGAACCTCACCATAGAGTTTAACGTCATTCTCAGGACATGAAGACCCTCAGTCACCACCTTCTAGCATCCATATGCAATAGGTTTGGGACAATCATATTAGGTGCTAGTGCTTGACGTGACTAACCAATTGATCGGAGAGGGACTCTCCGACCCCCTGTTTAGCCCAAGTAATAGCCAAAGTGAAGTGTCAAAGGTCATGGACTGCTCCTGTAATATATTGTCTGATCAGTGTACCCAAGGACCAGGCTGAATAGGAAGTGCATGGGGGTCAGGTGCAGCCTGGAAACGAAAACAGGATGTGGCCCTGACCCGACCTTTTGCACCTGGAAATGCAGGTGAACATTTGACATGATTTAGGTGCAGAAATCTGTAGGCGTAGCCCATAGCCAATGAAAACAGCCTGCATGAGCGAAGAGGCATGTCTACAGAAAATTTGTGTAGTGTCACGAACAAAGAGGCATGACACCGGGGGTCAGACTACAATAAAAGAAGCCCGTAGAGATCGATTAGAGAGACGACGATCAGGTTCGAGATCACTTGAAAAGAACTCCCGAAGACTCCACGTTTGCGTAACCCTGCCAACAACTCTCAGCTGTACACAACCGAGGGAATAAACATCTCATCTTACATTTTCCTAAATACAAGTGTTTGTGTTCTTTGACGGGTCCAGTGTAACACTCCTCAGCCACCTGGGTTCCATCCTTAAGCATCATGGCTTGCCACCCATGGCTAACAGGTGGCCCCAGCTGACAGGGTGGTTTGGATTGGTGATATTTAGAATTTTGTAAATAGTGAGGAGACTCACATGTTTAACACTTGGATTAAAACTTTAGACTTCTGTAGCGACATAAAGAATATCAGACTCTTGAAGAATGGTCGCAATGACACTGTGTTGGAGAGAATACACAGCATGTATTAACTCTTTGCCTACTTTAAACCACTTACAGCTGTTCTCCCACCACTATGATCCTTCCATAATCAGCTTGCAGCGGCTCTCACACATGTCACTGGTACTTTATCCTTTTGCTATAGGGTACCAGTTGAATGAGAAAAAAAAAAAATACCAAGAAAATTTTGCACAGCCATGGGAGAAATTTGGTAGGCAAAGTTTTAAGGAAATGTTTATTTATAAATCAAAATGCTAAAGATAATGGTGAATATTCTTAAGTCATTGATAAAAGGGAAGAAAAAGGACATGCTACACAGAAAAATTATTAGAGTAGGGGGTAATTTATGAGGAAGTGCGTCCCGGTCTCCTGCCTCAAGAGTTGCTGCCCGGTGACTATTAAAATAACGACCCAGCTCAGTCTATTCAAAACTATCCATCTTCATATCTATCTATCTATCTATCTCAATTTGTTCATATTTATCTATATTACTTTAGATACTAAGATTTTTTTTAAATTCATGTTTGTTTAATGTCTTGTTTTTATTTTAAATAGACAAATGCATTTTTCTATTTAAGCCATAGATGAGACCCCCTAACAGGTACTACCACCCTGGATCAGAGTGAGAGAGTTAAAAATCAAGATTATTATACTTTTTACATATTGAACTATTTGGCAATAGCTCTTAAGTAAACATATCAAATGTTGTAATGATTGAATTATCATACTGTGGTATATGCACAGGTCCTGCTATTAGAGAGAGTTAAAATCAAGATTATTATACTTTTTACATATTGAACTATTTGGCAATAGCTCTTAAGTAAACATATCAAATGTTTGTAATGATTGAATTATCATACTGTGGTATATGCACAGGTCCTGCTATTAGAGAGAGTTAAAATCAAGATATTATACTTTTTACATATTGAACTATTTGGCAATAGCTCTTAAGTAAACATATCAAATGTTGTAATGATTGAATTATCATACTGTGGTATATGCACAGGTCCTGCTAGTGGTTATATTATTATTCCATTGTTCTGGTGTCATTGACTCACTTGGCAATTTGTCATCCTAACGTTTTGCAAAAATGTTCAGATGCACAAGGAAGGAAAATACCAAATCACCAGCTTCATTGGCTTCTAATACTAATATTTATTTATAGAATAATTGTTTTTGCATCTGGGGTGGATGTCACACCTACCATTAGCTACCCACTTTACAACACAGATCTAAGCTGTAGAATAATCATATTAAGTTCCAATTACTGTCGAATTGGTAAGACAAGGCAACAAGTAGCCGTAACTCAATACGGATCTAATCTTGTTGCAATCCTACTGCAGAATGCCAGAGTATTTATGAAGCCTCAAAACATAGAAACCAAGCAGCCAACCAGGACTCAAAGAATGGAATCACCCAAATACATGAATGGACTATTCTTGAGTTCCAGGAGTACCAGCTGTCTAGGGCACTAGTTCAGTTGTGCTAAGCCAGTTGCTGTTGTCCAAACCAACAGTATACTGACTGATTGACTTCAATATAAGCCAGGATTGAACCTGGAACATTGTGGTTCCAAGGCAGATAGTCTACCGACTGAGCTAAACCGGCCCCAGCTATTTTCTGCTGAAAAAAAAAAAACAAAAAAAACAACAAAAAAAACAATTAATCTTGTGTCCCATTCTGCTTGTCATCATGAACATGCACTAGTAGCACAGATATCCATGACAATCTCTTGCCAACTGTCCCTATCATCCATTTATTTCTAGAGGTCCTCTGCACAGCATCCAGTATCCATGCAAAGCTGGTCAATGTAGGTCTTTGCTGGACAGCCCACACTGGCGTACCCATTTGTTGGTTTACATAGGAAAATGTCACTTATGACTTCGTTCTTGCTTCTCTAGTGGGAGTAAACACATTGCAGCAATTGTCTTCCTCTGGAGGATGAAGTTGACTGGAAAAGAGTTATCTCCCCTTGCCGCCAGGATTTGCCATTAGGTGGCACTCAGGCCCTGACACTAACTTTTTTCATGACCGTCCCGAACAAAAATTATCAACCGTCCCGAAATCAAAATATTTTTGTTTAATTCATTAGCATCATCTATACTTGTCAGTCATCAGTAGCATAATAACATGTAATAAAACATTAAGAAAAGCTGAAGCAGTGATAATTCTGGATATTTGGACAAAAAAATCCATTTCCTAGTGTGTTTTGAGCTAAAAAGAAATCCTTTTTTACTTTAAGTTACCCTGAGTAGGGTTAGTAGTACATAATTCGGTCCTTTTAAACTATCTCCCTCCACCATTATTCATTACATGGCTTTGAGAATAGACCTGTGGTGCCGTAGCCTTATTTTGAGGTCAGCATTCGGGCAATCACTGGACGGCCAATATTGGAATGTAGTTCTAACTTTTAGGAAAAATTTTTACCATCCCCGGCAAACTGTCCTGGATGACATATTGATCGTCCCGGATGTAATTTTTATCATCCCCGGGACAACAGGACGGCATTAATGTCGATCCCTGGTTGCACTACAAGCTGACTATTTAAAGTCAGCCTGGGAAGCTGTCTCTTTGGTCTGGCATCCACAAAGATGCACTAGACAAGGGTGGGTGGGGTGGGGGGTCTGTCCAGTAAAGTGGGGGGGGGCTTGACCGCCAACTATAGGCTTGTATCCATGTGTGTACATAGACCTTTATCGACCCTACCACATGGTCATATAGAATAGAAGAGTCACTGATATAAATTATATATATATATATATTATTATATTATTTATAATATATATACAACACCAACCCCTCACACAGCAGGATGTGGCACAAGGTCATATTTCTTAATGGTTTACATGTTTGAATTCAGAGTTTTCCTTCTCAATGGTTACCTAGCCTGTTAAAGGCCGTCATACCCTGCTACTTGCCCTAGCTGTAGGGAGAAGGATTCATACCTTTCCCAAGGTATTTAGCGCCATGTGAATGCAAACTGCTTTGGCCCAGGAACTGAACTCGGTCAAAACGTGTCATTTCTTATGACTGACCTTAGTCCAAATGCTCTATTTAAGTAAGTTACTTACTGTATAAGAACTGTCCTACTCTAAAAATTTTGTCCTCACTGTTTTAACATTTATGTTACATGTTCAAGACAATAAAGTCTGTTTATTGTTGTTGTATAGTATCTCTTTGTGGATTTTTATACATACACATTCACCACATAACTTTAATGTCCTTACCACCTGGCAGAATCACATCATTTTCCTAGTGCCACCGAAACGATAGCTTTGTATATAAAATTGAATTTCTTTAGAAAAGTCTTTGATAAGGGATAGTAACTAATGATGCCATTTTTAGCCATTTATTGGTAATCCTTATAGGATGGGGCTCTGACTTACGAAAATTATTCAAACAGGATTTTTAGAGTTAAAGACTTCTCGAGCCTTCTAAGACGTTTTACCACTAAAGCAAACCACATTTAATTCTTATCATATACTGTAGCAGGCATTTTGCTTCAAGTAGCTTTGATCCCAAAAATCTTAAATCCAAACCCTTGTCAATTAAAGAATCCATAACCAGGATTAAGGATTTATTAGAAAACCTCCAAGAAATAAAAAAAAAAAAATAAAAAACAATATTGAGGGATATATATTTTGGAGTGTAGAAACGATAGAGATTATCTGGGGAAAAAGGGGAAAATTCAAAATGTTTCCAGGGAGGAAAATATCCCAATGTGAAAGAAGTTGAGTTTCAAAGAAGAGACTATAAAACATTTTTTAAAATACTGTTCAAAATAACCTTTGCAATAAATTTTCAAATCAATCACATGATGGAAAACTGAACTCATAGTATAGTAAGTGTGTAATTGGATAAACACAAACACACACACATATTATATATATATATAGGAACTAGGAAACTATGTGTAGGCTTTGGCTAGAAAACCCACAGTTCCTTGTTCATACTCACTCCCAATCAGCGTATGGGTACGGCAGATTGTGGCGGTAAGAAAGGAGCTGATTGGTAGAGTGTTGGCGCTCACCTCAATCTAAAAACAATTATTGTCTAGCACGATGAAAAGGGGTAGAGCTCCTCACTATGCTGATACAATTAGGCCCGCCCAACGACATATTAATTAGCAGCGGCTACCGGCGTGGTCTAAGGTAGAGGGGAATTTTTAAAAAGTTAGTACCCGCGAATTCATTATTATTGAATGTGAGTTGAATCTTGTGGATGCCATTATGTAAAAAAATCTATGTTTATCACTTAAATTTTATTTTTAATTACCTTAAATTTAAATCAAATCTAATTTTTGCTCAAAAACCAAGCCCTGGTGATATTTAAGTGTTGTTATATATATCTTATTATATATTATATTATTTGTCGTTAATTATTTATTTTGAGTTTCATCGACATACATACGCACACATGCCTTTATTAAATATAGATAGTAATGGAGATGATGTGAAGTTTAACCTTGAGCGCCAATGCAG
This sequence comes from Doryteuthis pealeii, assembly GCA_023376005.1. Taxonomy (NCBI): domain Eukaryota; kingdom Metazoa; phylum Mollusca; class Cephalopoda; order Myopsida; family Loliginidae; genus Doryteuthis; species Doryteuthis pealeii. The sequence goes on from CM042166.1 coordinate 86,198,551, forward strand.
AAGAATAGCTTGCAAGAATAAGAAATATTAATGGGTTGTTATCCTAACTGCAGTTCAATGCTATTATGTATCTTCAGAACAGTCAAAATTAAAATTTTTTAAAAGTGGAGATATATAATATATATATATAGTATATATAATTTTATAAAACAAAAAAATAACACATCAATAACTGCAATTAATCAATATCTTGATTAATCCAGTGATTAAACCCTGAAGATCTTTATATGGTGAAACCCGATAGGTTATAGTATGTAACCATATCTAAAATTATATAATATATATATATAATATATATATAATATTATATTACGGTTAATAACATAGATTCACACACCACTATAACATAACATCTTCTTCTGTTCCTCACTAACGTGTCCGAAGATGGTGACGTTAGTTTTGTATTGCCTGGGAGATGTTTCTGCCGTTATTTGCTGTGCCCTAGCGGCTATAGTATTAAGCGCGCGGTTCAACCTTTTTCGGCCTCTTTTCTGCACGTAACTACGACCACATGGAGTAGATACGTCATACTCCTTCTCGTTGTGCTTTTGTCACTTACTTCTGTAATTCACACACATGGACTATCCTAGTCCAGTCTGTTTGTATATGTTATCTGTACATCATGAATGTGTCTTCTCTATTAATGTACTTCTTGGTTATGTACCCTTTACCTATGACTTTGTAAAATCATCTTACATTGCCTGTAATAATATAATTTTTGTCTGTTAACCTTCTTCGCTTAATTGTATTTCAAAGTAATATACTTTGACTTTTACACACTAATGATTAAATACCACAAACTTAGTATTGACACTAAAATTGTTCCGGATGTACATCCTGTGTGTTATATTAAAAGTATTTTCATTTTCTACTATTCATATATATATATATATATCATATATATATTATATATATCTATGTGTATTAATATTGATATATGGTCTAATTGTATAAGTAAACAGTCTCGCAATATTAAATAATATGTTTATGATCTGTAGCAAGTCCAGCTGGCATGGAGCAACAAACCTTGATACTGCATTTGTACGGCCAAAAAACAATATGTCTCACTTTTCAACAACACTATTTCATACTAATATAAAATGATACGTCCTACTGCGCTATGTCGAAATCTATGTCATCCTACGTTTTTTTAGAGAAATTAATTTAATCTTATGTAAATGGAGAATTGTGTGTTTCTGTCTGTAACCAAACTATTCCTTACTCAAGTCAATTCTCTATTATAGACATCAATTCTTCCATGATTTATTTTTTATCTAAAACCTCATTAATTAATAAAACTGTACTTACATTTTAAATATGTTAATATTGTCTACTACTGGAAACTGCTAATTATATTTATATACAACAAAAGCGTTTACAGTGTGAAACGGAAAGGTAATTTGATATTAATATTAAAATCGAATTAATTAAATATTGTTGTATTATGATTTCTACTGTTTGTTTTATTTTAATGAATTAAGCAAAATCTTTCAATGATCTTAAATGGAAATCATTAACATAGATAAAACAACGTGTCATTTTATATCTACTTCTCTCTTTAACTAAATACTTAATTAGAAAATACAATGAAAGCGAAGATGGATGAAGAGTATTTCAAGTTGTTCCATTTTATTATACAACCTCTGTTTCAATATTTATTTTATCCCTTGTTCAAATCTTTTATCTTTTCCTATTTAGTTTCATTAGCCTTTCTAATTTAATAAATATATTTTACATTAAAACTTAAATACTGCACGCGAGGGTGCAATATATCTGCTAGTAACAATTAAATAAAAGCAAACAATATTAGGAGTGACAAGTCTTTAGACCACCCTGTACATCTAATGACAGTGTGGAGTCACCCCCTTAATTTCAGGTCCACTTTAACAGATACTACCACCAGGTCAAGGTCCTCTATGGTCAAATAGATCTGTTAAAAATAATGAAAAACAGTGAATTAAGCAGTTAAATTTGTAACTAAATATAAAGTGTTATCTTGAAACCATAAATTATGTGTAAATTAATATTATATAAATAAACGAGTTACTGAAAATTGAATAATTACGTTGATAAAAACACCGACTTCTACATTGAATAATTTAATAAAGAGTAAATGCTACACAAACATCAGGTCAGGGCCTACTGATACCTCCAAATCTCCCAACCAAAGGGGGTCTAGCCTGCTTGGGGGGTCCCAGAAGGCAGTCTCAATTTTTCTATCAATCTTGTTATGTTTGATAGCTTCTTATTTAAGTCCATCACTATCAAATAACTTTACTGACGTGAATAACAAAATTGATTTAGGGCGTACCCTGTTGAGACTATTCCTCTTGAAGAGTCCCACCTGAAAATTATCCAAACCGTCGAGCAACTAAGCCATCATAAACTCCAACTATCGTACTGTGTAATTCATTTCTAAAACTATTGATGTAATTTTACGTTAGCCTGGAAATGAGGAGGAAGAAAAAAGAAATACACTGAGCAACGCAGGGATGATAAGATATCTACACTGCTACCTTATTGATTTTGTGTGCAGACACACAGGATGACGACTTATAGACTCTCTTATACTTCAAAAATCTACCCGGCCTTAACAGTCCTGTGCTCCACGTGCGTTTGGTGGATACGAGTCTACTGGAGATAATAAATGCACTACGTTAGATCCCAAGAGACGCGAGCATCCTCCTAGCAACACCTGCCTCTCGATTAAGGGCAGCTGACAGTTGTGCCAGCGTGACTGAGGCCCTCAAAGAAGAATAAATGCCAGACAGAATTTCACACATAACAACTTTAAACACCACTGAATGAGCTCTCGCCTTTCTGAAGTAGCTCCCCCACACGAAATCGCTTTAATGTTCTACTGGCCATCGGTGGCAGACGTACGAAATAAGTACTTTTGAACAGGGCAATTAGGGGGAAAGCATTTCCAAATTTGGCATCAAAATTGTCCTGCCTATCATTTATACATCCTAGGTCGAAAAGTTTCGAACCTCTGTAGCCTAGGTAATACTTCTTATTGATAGCTGACATAACCCAGCTTACGCTCAGTACTTTTACCTACCCTAAATCTGCAATCTTATTTTATTGCCTGTTGGCTTAACTTTCTATTTGCCCTAGGAGTTGTCTGCCCGTCTAGTTTCGCTGGTTACCGTAGGCCTGTTATATTTAAGCGGGTGGTTGAAGCTTCTTCTTTTTTCGTTGCTGACTAAGACATGGGTTAGACCAACTGGTCTACCCTTTCTCTTGGGGCTCGTCCCCTACTTACGTAAGTTATTCGTACGCATAGACCTATCTAGTTACTCAATGTCCTGTTGCTTTTTATGTTTAATCTTCACATGTACTTTGTATTAATTATGTAATTATTTCAATGTAACACTCTATGTATTAGTACCCTGTTTATATTTCGTACTGTATATTAAGTTTTTGTCTATCAACCTTTTCGGTTTTATCTGGCAAAATATCACCCTTTCAGTCTGTACAACTGTAATTGTTATAATCAAGGTGACAGGTGTATGGTAGCGAAGAAAACAACACACCGGTTTAATTTTTTTCTAAATCGACGTTGAAATGGGAGGATCGTCATTTAATGCCGTAAATCAGTACTTTTAATGAAATACTGTAGAAGTGGGCCCATAGAGTAAGATTGTTTGGTGTGTAAAGATATCACCTTGGTAGTCATTTAGCCGACAAGTTTTAAAATAATATTCTTATGGATACTTAATTTTTTTTATAAACAATTTTACTTTTACTACTGGCTCTAACGTAACACTCAAGGAAGAGTATAGTGATCCGATGGGTGCTCCAATTTCCAGACCTAACCTCACTATCAGATAAGAGGTTTAAAAGTCTAATTACAGGGACCATTAAAGACCCTCAGCACCCTTCTAACACATAAGGATAAAAATGTGGGGCTCTGAATATCTATGCAGCTAATAGCCCAATCTGCCTACAACCTTTTGCCTTCATATAGTATAAAGGAAGCATAGGGTTGGGACGATCATAGTGCTGGGCTTACAAGACGAACCGATTAATAATGTGGAGGCCCCTACAGTAGATTCAACGAAGTGAGCATATGAACCTTAAAGCCACCATCCTTTATCAAGGCTTTTAACATCTAATCATAACAACGTATTAAAGCAAGCTTATATTTTGGAAAAAACGAGTCCTAAGTAAAAAATATACATAATAAAATATAAGATATTCTAGCAAATCAGACATTCAGGTTTATAAGTTCCAAAAAATTCAACACTCAATTGTCCAATCACCATGGCCGAGTGGATAAGGCAGTTAGGTTAAGACAGTTCTAAGTAGACAGTTATCTCTGGAACCGAGTTTCAATCCTGAGTGATCAGTTAGAAAAATAATTAAACATAACTCCTACACGCTATGGTTAGCGGATGAGCACGATACCCGTGGAATAATAAAGGTGTAGGTTCAAAGTTCCTGATGATGGTCCGATCACAAAGAAGATTCCCGAGTTCAAAAGTAGGTCCGAGTAGAGAAGGTTCCTGAAAGTTCGACAGAAATACCTGAAGAAGCCGGAGGTATACGTCCGAAACATTGTACGAAATACATGAGATGATATGGCAAATAGTTCAAAAACGCGGCATAATACATATTCATATTTTTGGCATATATCCAATTAGCAAGTTGGCATTGGTATTTAATGAATTAGATTCATTTTAAAGGTGAATCTCGGGGAAGTGAATGACCCATTAAGAATTTGGTCAGAAAATATGAAGTGAGTCAAAAAGTTAATAACTATTTTCTACTAGCCAAATGAAACCTCGAGGCTCAGAGCAGAATCAAACGAGCAAGACCTAACTTGGCCAATTGACAATGTCTTCTTCTGCATAACAAGCTAGAACAACACAAGCTCGAACAAGGAAAGATTGCCTCATTCGGTGGAAACTTTACCGCATTCTCCATAGCTTTCACCAGATTTATCGCCTTCAGACTTCATCTCTTCTCCCATGAAGGGGTTGAGAGGCAAATATTCAAGTGGAACGAGGAAGGAAAAATTTTAATAGTGGAGATGTGGCTTCAAAGAAAAGTCAAACAGGATTTTATGGGCGGGAATACTTGTAGCGAATGGGAAGGTCCCGAGTTGCTGAGGACTACTATAGAAAGAGAGGAAGAAAATAAGAGGGAGTAAAAAAAATTAAAAAAAATGATGAAAAAAAGGTTGTCAATGAATTTGCGGGGCTGGACCCCCGATTGGGAGAATGAAGCAGGACCCGGAACTGGAAGTCACATGGTGACGTATAACGATGAAGAAAAATACCACTCTTTTTTGCTTTCCGAGGCCTAGGACGGAACAGCCTCTGTCCCTAGGTGGGATACAGTTAATTTAATATGTCCTCTTCTCTGTCTTTCCTCCTCTTCAGATTAACACCCGAGAAGAGCCTGGAATTAAAAGCTAAGAGCCTTGTCGATATATTTCTCTGCGTTTACTTTTTACGACAAGTAATGACCGCACGTCCGAAACCTTTTTTAGGTCTGATTTTGGAGCACGTTGACAAGACCGCAATACGGTATTCAATATTGAAATTACATATCGGTTTTTACCGTGACATAATATCACTTACGTTACAATACATGCATCTATCTAAAAGGTTGAATATGCTATAGTTGAGGAAATGGTGAAACTATGTGGAGAAGTAGGGAGGATCCATAAGAAGACCGCTCATTTTGGAATGTATGAACATGTTCCTGTGTTGTTAATTATATCCCTGTCCTAAACAAAATGGCATTACTTTTTTGACTCCCCTCTATATTAACTAGAATGGTTAATGGTTAACAGCTATTATCCAGATCTGTTTATAGTTGAAAAGTGAGTTCTATCCTTGCTGATGGCCCCCATATTTGACTGTGTCAAATCCTACTGTATGGTAATTAATTGTGTAGTATATGTAACCATAACCACCAGCAAGAACGCACATCATAGCAAGATTTTGTAGTTAGAGCATAAATTAAAATTCTGTAAGAGAATACAGAAACTTTCAATGCAACTGAATGACAATTTTGTGGGGTGTCTGCATCCGCACTTGAAATCAATTTTCTCTTTTTATCAAATTCTCCAATAAAAATATAAGTCAAAAGAACCCCCCCCCCAATATCATTGGACCCGTTTGTCAACAAAACATAACCAAACAGAGCTAATGAGTTACCACCAGTTAAGAATTGAACCTATGACTTGTTTTCAGATATTGCACATTGTTTCCAATTTTTTTGTTTCTTGGATATGATTGTTAAACTACATTTAGTGGATGAGTCAATTTGGAGCTCTGGGGTGTGGAGTACCCCTTCATCACCATTATTCCCATCCACTCGGGTCTTAATGTCCTGATATGACATTAAACTGCATCTAATGTGAATTTCCATTCTGGAGCTCTGGGATGTGAGTACCCTCATTACCATTACTCAGATCCATCTGGGGTGCTAATGTCCGTGGATTAAAATACGCATTAGTAAGTTCCCATCCTGGAGTCTGGAGAGTGTGAGTCCTCCTTCAAATCACATTACTCAAGTCCACACAGCCTAGAGTGGTAGTACCTGTTAGTGTCCAACTGGGTCAAAATGAGTTTTTAAAAAAAATTTTGATACCAATCAAACAGAAAATAGAACAAAATGTCTCGGCAGGAAATAAACTCAACCAAGGTTGAACATGCCATAAATCAATAAACATAAACCAATTTATTTAGGATATTAAGTAGATTCAGCCTAAAAGGTTCGCAGAGTTTGATTTCTCCCTGTAAAGAACACTTTAGCGAACATCATTTTTTATACGCAGCAATAATACAGGATGATTGGAATAATCATTTTAACCATCCTTAACTTTTTTTAATATGCAGTTAAATTTTTCTCATTTTTTAATGCACACATGGCCGAGCGGATAGGCAGTTAGGTTAAAAACATCTAAGTGACAGTTATCTCTGGTACCCGGTCACTCTGAGTGAAAGCAGTTAGAAATAATTAAATTAACAATCTCCTACAGCTACGTTTAGCGAATGAGACAAATACCCCCCGTGGATAAATAAGGTTAGGTTTCAAAAGTTTGTGATGTCCTGAATCGACAAGAAAGTTCCCGAGTTCGAAAGAGTTCCTGACCAACAAGAAATACTTAAGACCGAGTAGTTATCGGCCGAAGGTGTAACACATGAAATGGGACCAATAGTCCGAAATAACCGCAGATAAATACTATGCTCAGCCATCATCTCAAACATCAGAGATAGAAACCCTTTAGTCGAACATCATTTCAATATGAAGCAGGTATTGAATAACTCCCTATTTTAAACCATCCTTAACTTTTTTTTAATATGCAGTTAATATTTTTCTTAATTTTTTAACGGCATGTTCCTTAATATATGACATAAATCCGGTTGTTTTTCTTTCAGATTGATTATTTTAATTCAAAATGAAGATGTCCTGAACGTTTTAATTTCAATTACAATAAAACAAACATTTTAACATTTTTTTTTCATTCATTTTAATTACATTAGCATGCTGAACCCAATGATCTTTTCCAAAGCTCCATGCTTCCTGTAATCCCCAAACAATATACCTTTACACCCCTCCACACACATATGCAACGCACAACGCAACCTTCTGCATCTGGCAACCTGACCTGGTAAACGCTCACGGTCATTAATCATTTAAACACAGGCACCCTCGAGCACCTTTTGGATTCATTTCCAACACCGTGGATGCTACAAAGGTCAGAAACAGCATAGCTCACGTGACTTTCGAAACATTTTTTCATCTCAGAGTTGCGAGCATGAATAGCTGGCCTGGTCCATTGTGGGTCGCCAAACACTGCATCTTTTCAAAGTTCTCCATGCTTCTGTAGTCGCCACGCTAAACTGTACCTCCATCCACACACATGTATATTGTTTACTGTACGCTGTTCATGTTCCTGGATACCCAAACAATTATTCTGTGTACTAGAATATGGAGACTTTTGACGAGTTTGTGGTGCACTCTGAGGCACTGTAACACAATAATTTTTATCATTATTATGGCCCGGGTTAGCCAGTCGGTAGAGTGTTCGGCAGACCACAAGGTCCTGTTCGATACCCACCCTCGCCACTCAGCGTATGAGTAAGCAACAGGGATCTGTGTGGTAAAGTAAGGAGCTGAATGGGTAAGGTGCGGCGCTCCAACCTCAGAAACGCTAAAATAATCTCCTTGGTCAGCGCTAGTTGAAAAGAGGATAGACTCCCTGCGTGCATGGCTGATACCGACATTAGGCCGCCCATGACTTACTTTTTAATACATGTATATATTTAATGTACGCTGTTCATGGTTCCCGACACTTAATAATTATTCCTATGTACTAGACACGAGAACGTTGAGTAGTTGTGTGCACCTAGCACTGTACACAAAAAAAAAATTCAAATTTTATTATTAATTTATTTAAATTCTCGAGCAGCTTGAGAGGCTGGAAGCAAATGCTGGTACCCATATAAGAATTTAAAAAATGAATTAGACTTTAACTCTTAACAAATCCTTTGAGAATCTTCAGTCCAAAGCCCAATTCCTATAAAAGGATTTTCAAATGAAATGGCTAAAATGGGCTTTTTCATTTAAAGTTACCTATTATTTCCCATAATCAAAAGACTGCTAAATATGTTTAATATTACATGAAACAAAGGCTATCATTTGGGGTGATTAGGAAACAAATGTGTGAATTCTGGCCGGGTGGAATGGGTGGTATAGGATGTTAAGAGTTAAATAAAACTCCATGTATGTAATGTTCTAATATTCATTTTTTTTTTTCTTTTTTTGTAAAAAATAATGATTTCAGAAATTAAATTAATAAGAATTTTTAACAACAGGGAAGGGAGTTATTTAGCCAACCACTCTGTAGATAAAAATTCCAAAACATGGCTTTCCTCTTGTAAACCTTGTACTTTACTCAATCAAAAGTCTACCCCTTGATGTACACAGAGATTTCTTTAATGTTAACAATCCAGGGGAATGAACTAAAGGGATCGCGGAAAGGGTCAGAGAAACAGATGGTAAAAATAAACGTGTTGTGGTGTTGGGGGAGGGGATTTATTATTTTCCTTGCTTGTAATTAGCAGTGCTAGCCAAGGTAGATGTTTGCCTAAGTGTGTAGAGAGGATGATGATAGAGCTACTTAAGAATTAAAGTGAAGAATAAGAGTAGAGAACAGTCTGTATTCTTTTGTATTTTTAGGTGAGGGTTTTCTTTTAGTTTTAAGTATCTTGTAATATTCTATAACTAGGCCACTAAAAATTTAGGCACCTATTTTCACTTAAAAGAAATTGGAAATTAATTAAATCGGATATTTGAGGTCAAATTTTGTTTTGAAAGTAGTAACATAAAATGAGCATTCAGTAAAAAAGCATGATATGTAATTTAATTCTTAATTCCATTTTAAAGCATTAAATGGTTACAAACTTGCAAAATCGTTGTCAAAATTAAAACGGAAATTTCACAGTCCTACTTATTTAATTTTAATATTTACCACTAGCAAGAAGATTATCTGTTCGAAAAATTGGTAAACATTAAATCAAGAAAATGAAAGGATAAACTATCTCTAAATTATGGACTTAAATTTTTATAAGAAACAAATGAAAAAAAAAACAACCGACTAAATGCTTATTTATTTACTAAAATCAAATGCCTTATTTTTTTTAGTTTTCAATATTGGTTGTAAAAAATGTACCAGTTTTATTTCTTTTTGTTAATTTTTGACTATATATTTTCTTTCATTTTGTTTTCTTATTTAAATTTAAATTCATGATTTGGAGATAGTTTTCCCTTTTTGTTTTTCTTTTTTATTTTTTTTTTTTTTTTTTTTCTTGTTTAAACCAAATTTTTCGAACAGATATCTCTTTTGCTAAGTTGTTTTAGTAAAATATTAAAAATATAATAAGGTAGCTGATTCAGGGCGTAAGAATTTTCCGTTTTAAATTTTTGACGACGATTTTTGGCCAGTTTATCCCATTAATAAGCTCAAAAATTTACGAAAATCCGACGTTATTAAGTGAAGTTAAACAAAACACGTTATTTCTAAAACGAAGATAAATTTTTAAATATTCCTTTAAAAATCTGTAAAAAAATAAAGGTTAAAATAAAAATTCGCTCAATATTTCCAGTAAATTTTTTTTCAATCATCATCCAGTAGAATAAATTCTCTTAATGGAGAACTGATGTGGAATATAAAAGTCCCCCACACAAATAATACAATGCCATTGTTTACAAAATACAAATTTTTAATCTGTAATTTTTTTTAAGTAATGGGATTTCTTAACGTTTTTTTTTTTGGAGGAGATTAAATTAAATCCAAAAATAAATTATTTCGATCATTGACTAAATTGCTAGGGAATTTTAAAAGATAAACACTCGAAATCTTTATAACACAACCAAGAGATCGAACTCATCTTCGTTTATTAATTATCAATCAGCTGAGGAAAAGAAAAATCGATCAACATCAAACAGTTAACTGCTACTATTAACCATCAGGTAAAAAATATCATAAATAAATAAATCGGCTTTGCAAAGAATTTCTACTGCTTACTCATTGTACACTTTTGAATAGAGGTTAACTCCGAAAAATTGAATTATTCTTTTAAAAATAAGTAAAAATAAAATAGANTATTCCTCTATTTTGATTACTCTTTCACCTCACAACCGTCCTACATCATTTCACTCACCACAGCAAGGCCAGGTCTTTTTCACAGCATCCAGAATCCACACAAAGCTGATTGATGTAGTTTTTTTGATTCCTATGATACTCTCTCACCAACCGTCCCTATCAGTCATCACTCCCAGCAGGTCTTTTGCACAAGCATCCAGAATCCACACAAAGCTGATTGATGTAGTTTTTTTTGATTCCTATGATACTCTCTCACCAACCGTCCCTATCAGTCATCACTCCCAGCAGGTCTTTTGCACAGCATCCAGAATCCACACAAAGCTGATTGATGTAGTTTTTTTGATTCCTATGATACTCTCTCACCAACCGTCCCTATCAGTCATCACTCCCAGCAGGTCTTTTGCACAGCATCCAGAATCCACACAAAGCTGATTGATGTAGGTTTTTTTGATTCCTATGATACTCTCTCACCAACCGTCCCTATCAGTCATCACTCCCAGCAGGTCTTTGCACAGCATCCAGAATCCACACAAAGCTGATTGATGTAGGTTTTTTGATTCCTATGATACTCTCTCACCAACCGTCCCTATCAGTCATCACTCCCAGCAGGTCTTTTTGCACAGCATCCAGAATCCACACAAAGCTGATTGATGTAGGTTTTTTTGATTCCTATGATACTCTCTCACCAACCGTCCCTATCAGTCATCACTCCCAGCAGGTCTTTTGCACAGCATCCAGAATCCACACAAAGCTGATTGATGTAGGTTTTTTTTGATTCCTATGATAACTCTCTCACCAACCGTCCCTATCAGTCATCACTCCCAGCAGGTCTTTTGCACAGCATCCAGAATCCACACAAAGCTGATTGATGTAGGTTTTTTTGATTCTATGATACTCTCTCACCAACCGTCCCTATCAGTCATCACTCCCAGCAGGTCTTTTGCACAGCATCCAGAATCCACACAAAGCTGATTGATGTAGGTTTTTTTGATTCCTATGATACTCTCTCACCAACCGTCCCTATCAGTCATCACTCCCAGCAGGTCTTTTGCACAGCATCCAGAATCCACACAAAGCTGATTGATGTAGGTTTTTTTGATTCCTATGATACTCTCTCACCAACCGTCCCTATCAGTCATCACTCCCAGCAGGTCTTTTGCACAGCATCCAGAATCCACACAAAGCTGATTGATGTAGGTTTTTTTTGATTCCTATGATACTCTCTCACCAACCGTCCCTATCAGTCATCACTCCCAGCAGGTCTTTTGCACAGCATCCAGAATCCACACAAAGCTGATTGATGTAGGTTTTTTGATTCCTATGATACTCTCTCACCAACCGTCCCTATCATCATCACTCCCAGCAGGTCTTTTGCACAGCATCCAGAATCCACACAAAGCTGATTGATGTAGGTTTTTTTGATTCCTATGATACTCTCTCACCAACCGTCCCTATCAGTCATCACTCCCAGCAGGTCTTTTGCACAGCATCCAGAATCCACACAAAGCTGATTGATGTAGGTTTTTTTGATTCCTATGATACTCTCTCACCAACCGTCCCTATCAGTCATCACTCCCAGCAGGTCTTTTGCACAGCATCCAGAATCCACACAAAGCTGATTGATGTAGGTTTTTTTGATTCCTATGATACTCTCTCACCAACCGTCCCTATCAGTCATCACTCCCAGCAGGTCTTTTGCACAGCATCCAGAATCCACACAAAGCTGATTGTTGTATGATACTCTCTCACCACCGTCCTATCAGTCATCACTCCCAGCAGGTCTTGCACAGCATCCAGAACCACACAAAGCTGATTGATGTAGGTTTTTTTGATTCCTATGATACTCTCTCACCAACCGTCCCTATCAGTCATCACTCCCAGCAGGTCTTTTGCACAGCATCCAGAATCCACACAAAGCTGATTGATGTAGGTTTTTTTGATTCCTATGATACTCTCTCACCAACCGTCCCTATCAGTCATCACTCCCAGCAGGTCTTTTGCACAGCATCCAGAATCCACACAAAGCTGATTGATGTAGGTTTTTGATTCCTATGATACTCTCTCATCCATCAGTCATCACTCCAGCAGGTCTTTGCACAGCATCCAGAATCCACACAAAGCTGATTGATGTAGGTTTTTTTGATTCCTATGATACTCTCTCACCAACCGTCCCTATCAGTCATCACTCCCAGCAGGTTTTTGCACAGCATCCAGAATCCACACAAGCTGATTTGATGTAGGTTTTTTGATTCCTATGATACTCTCTCACCAACCGTCCCTATCAGTCATCACTCCAGCAGGTCTTTTTGCACAGCATCCAGAATCCACACAAAGCTGATTGTGTAGGTTTTTTGATTCCTATGATACTCTCTCACCAACCGTCCCTATCAGTCATCACTCCTAGCAGGTCTTTTGCACAGCATCCAGAATCCACACAAAGCTGATTGATGTAGGTTTTTTTGTTTCTTTTGGCCTACACTGGTATGTCTAGTGTAAGTGTCCATGGGAGAATGTCACTTATGAGTTCGTTCTTGCTTCTCCAACAGTGTCCAGCATCTCTTGTTTACCTCACCTGTATAGTTTGTGTAATAGAAGACGGCTGACCAAGATCTGTTATCTAGTCGGATGCTGCTTCCAGGATTTGTTCAAGGCTGCACACAACATCCCTGTACAGCACCCATCAAGCTTTTTCTCCAAGCGCTTTGTTAGGGTTATTCATGGGTGCTGCCATACAGTAGTTCTGATACTGTTACAGTTTGGAAGAATCTTTTTTTATCTTATCAGTGTGATCAGATTTACATATGATGGATAATAATATATCATCTGCCACACTCTGTATTAGATGGAGCTACCATTACCACTTGCCTAAGTTCACTTGCACAACACAGAGGACAGTTCAAAATGTCTGAGGTACTTCTGTCATACCCTGTATTTTTAAAAGATTGGGACATAATCATATATATATATATATATATATGTATATATATATATATATATAAAGAAAAATCTAATGAGTCAGACGAACCTACTATTAGTTTCGCTTAATGCTCTTCAGGGCTAAGATCTTAGCCCTGAAGAGCATTAAGCGAAACTAATAGTAGGTTCGTCTGACTCATTAGATTCATCTTTATTATTTGCTCTACTTAGGTATTGAGCACTTTTTACTTATTAGCTATTCTCCTCGCGGTTATATGAATATATATATATATTATATACATATATACATATAAATTGTTTTTTCTTTTGGCCAAATACTGTACAAATAGATTATTTTTGGTTGGTACGACTATCTTGGTCTTTTTTTTTTCAAAAATTTTTTTTCTCCCCGGTTGATGTTTGGTAGTATATTTTTACAATCAAACTATTTGCTGTTTTTTTTCTCACCGCAAGGATTTACCAACACGCTTGGTATATTAAATTATATTAAATTATATATATATATATATATATATATATATATATACATGTGTGTGTGGTATCCAAAACTTGGTAGTAAGGAATGATTCTATATGTGATTTCTAAGACACACTGTATTATTATTGTATGATCCAGTATGTATAAATACAGTGAATCTTTAAATCACTACAGAGAGTGACAGTCTTTTAATGTATACATTTTGTAAAAAAAAATTTTTTGAGAGGGAAAAAGATTCTACATT
>CM042166.1:86217835-86227070 GCA_023376005.1 Doryteuthis pealeii
CTTCGGCATAAAATAACCCAATAAGGGTTGGCATGCTATAAAAACTAATCAACCCACCAATATCCTTAATATTCATTGATTTTATGCGGGTTTAAACTCGTTAGTGCATATGCAGTTGGTTGCTGCTAATTTCATTTTTTAAACCCCATCATATATGTGGTTCTTTCTTCTTTGTAGTCATTATTCCCAGGTCCACTCTGACCTGGAATGCTAATACCTATTAGATTGATTGATTGATTTTAATGACATAGCAAACTGTCTAGGGTTATTTCATACCTTTAACAGGTTTGAATTCAGAGTTTTCCTTCTCCTAGTCTGGTTACCTAGCCAAGGTTAGAGCCCAATCTTCCCTGCTATTTCCATTACTAGACACTAACCACTTATGGTATGAATCCAATTATTCTTGATTCCAGCTGTGGATAAATAGTAGGGCAGACTGGGCACTTTAACCTTGGTTAGGCAGCCAATCTTGGAGAAGGAAAACTCTGAATTCAAACCTGTTAAATCCACTTGACATGGTCACTCCTAGAATAACTACTGTTCACATTGCACTAATACCCTTGGGAAAGGTATGAATCCAATTACCATCCTTCCAGCTATGGTAGTAGGACAGACTGGGCTCTTTAACCTTGGTATGGCAACAAATTTAAAAGAAGGAAAACTCTGAATTCAAACTTGTTAAACACTTCTTAAAAATTTACCTTTTGTTAGATTCAGCTCGTGGGGATGGGTTGGGTAAATGCATACGAGAAGTTTTTTTTTTAATTAAATACAATCAAAACAAATAAATCTAATGTAATCTCTAGTTATCATCATGATCATCATCATGTCGCACACGCAGCACGGATATCCATGACAATCTTACGCCAACCTTCCCTATTACTCATGGCCCCTAGGAGGTCCTCTGTGCAGCATCCCGAGTCCTCGCATAGTTGGTCAATGTAAGTTCTTAGCGGGCGTCCTACATTAGCATGTCCATGTGTTGGCTTCCACAGGAAAATGTCGCTTATGAGTTCATCCCCGCTTCTCCAGCAGTGTCCTGCATGTCTAGTCCATCTCACCCGGATAGTTTGTGAGATGGGGGGCAGGTGACCATATAGTTGCTTCTTTGTGGGGTGCTGCTTCCATGACTTGTTCAGGATTACTCGCAGCATTCTTGTGCAGGTCCCATCTAGCTTATTCTCGAGGTGCTTTGTTAGGGTCCAGGTGGTGCAGCCATACAGCAGCACTGATATAACCACAGCCTGGAAGAATTGTTGCTTTAGTTTGTCAGTGAGATCGGATCTCCATATTACTGATAATTTGTTTGTGGCCACCCATGCCTTTCCTATTCGTGTATTAACATCGCTTTCTATGGATGAGATATTGCTACCTAGGTATGTGAACTGTTCTACTTTAACCTCCTAACTGTTCTACTCTATAGTTACATAATACAATTTATGTTTGTTATTTTGTGTTTTATGAATATTTTTAAAAACTTTTTTTTTTTTTTTTTGGTAAAAAACTGTTCTGAAAACGTCTGGGCCAAAAATGTCCAAGCTGAAAAAAAAAAATGTCCAGAAAATATTCGGGCTGAAAAAAATCTGTTCTGGAAATGTCTGGGTCAAAAATGTCTGGGCTAAAAAAAATATTAAAAAAACAAAAACTGTTCTGAAACTCCAGGGTTGAAAAAAAAAAAGTTCTAAAAATGTCTGGGCTTAAAAAGATTTGTTCTAAAAATGTCTGGGCCAAAAATGTCTGGGTTGAAAAAAATCAATTCTGAAACTCAAGGCCTAAAACAAAAAATTCTGGGCTAATAAAAAACTGTTTTGAAAATGTCTGGGCTTAAAACAAACTGTTCTGAAAATGTCTGGGCCAAAAATGTCTGGGCTGAAAAAAATCTGTTCTGAAACTCTTGGCCTGAAAAAAAGCTCTGAAAATGTCTCGGCTGAAAAAAATCTGTTCTGAAACTCTTATCCTGAAAAAGCTCTGAAAATGTCTGGGCTGAAAAAAATCTGTTCTGAAACTCTATCCTGAAAAAAAGCTCTGAAAATGTCTCGGCTGAAAAAAATCTGTTCTGAAACTCTTATCCTGAAAAAAAGCTCTGAAAATGTCTGGCTGAAAAAATCTGTTCTTAACGCTGGGCTGAAAAAAATGTCCTGAAATTTCTGGGTTGAAAAAAAAACCTGTTGTGTAAAAAGACTGATCTGAAAATGTCCACAACTGAGACATCCAGTTTGTCTTTAGTGGAGAGACAAGTGAATATTCCACCTGAGGGTGGTTGGGTTTTTTTGTTTTGCATTTGGGAAGAATGGATCAGTCAAGTAGAAAATTGTTTGTCAGATTTGTGAAACTCACAAACAGGATCAACCAGAAACTCTGACACAGCGTGGGTTTTATTATTAAAATGTTTTGAAGTGATTGGAAAGCGAAAGAAGCAAACAAAAAACAAAAAAAAGAAAGAAAGATTTTTGAAAAGTATTGGCAATAAAGACGACAGAATTATATGTTTCCATCGCCTCGGTGATAAGAGGGAGATCAAAAAGAGGGGGGGGATTGGCAAACACCCTAAAGTTGCTGGGTGGAGGGGCAGTCAGGTCGCATGGGAAAAATGGTGTCAACAAGTATATCCTGGCTCAGTTTGATATGAGGACATGAATAATATATATAAAACCAGCCCTACACACAAAAAAAAAACACAGGGGGGGGTCACTGTGGCGTAATGGCTAATGTACTGGACTGTGACATCACTGTAAACAAGTTCAAACACCGGTCCCGCTATTACATTTACTTGCAGGCTAATATCATTGGGAAAGGTATGAAATCCCTCATCCCCTCAGCAATGGGTTAAATAGTGCCACTACTGATCTTCTACAAGGAGGGCTTTAATATTAAATAAACTAGCAAATATATGCACCCTCCATAGGGTGCAAGTATTTAAGTTTTAATGTAATAAAATATTGTATTAAATTAGAAAGGATAATGAAACTAAATAAGAATACAGATAAAAGATTTGAAACAGAGTGCAAGTATTTAAGTTTTAATGTAATAAAATATTATATTAAATTAGAAAGGCTAATGAAACTAAATAAGAATACAGATAAAAAGATTTGAAACAGAGTGCAAGTATTTAAGTTTTAATGTAATAAAATATTATATTAAATTAGAAAGGCTAATGAAACTAAATAAGAATACAGATAAAAAGATTTGAAACAGAGTGCAAGTATTTAAGTTTTAATGTAAAAATATTATATTAAATTAGAAAGGCTAATGAAACTAAATAAGAATACAGATAAAAAGATTTGAAACAGAGTGCAAGTATTTAAGTTTTAATGTAATAAAATATTATATTAAATTAGAAAGGCTAATGAAACTAAATAAGAATACAGATAAAAAGATTTGAAACAGAGTGCAAGTATTTAAGTTTTAATGTAATAAAATATTATATTAAATTAGAAAGGCTAATGAAACTAAATAAGAATACAGATAAAAAGATTTGAAACAGAGTGCAAGTATTTAAGTTTTTAATGTAATAATATTATATTAAATGGGAAAGGCTAATGAAACTAAATAAGAAAACAGATAAAAAGAGTTGAAACAGAGTGCAAGTATTTAAGTTTAATGTAATAAAATATTGTATTAAATTAGAAAGGCTAATGAAACTAAATAAGAATACAGATAAAAAGATTTGAAACAGAGGGAGTATAATAAAAGATTTGAAACAGAGGGAGTATAATAAAAAATGGAACAACTGAAACTTACTCTTCCATCACTCTCGTCTTTCATTGTTATTTTTTCTAATTTAAGTATTTAGTTAAAAGAGGAAGTAAAGAATAAAATGACAGTTATTTTTTTCTTGTTAATGGATTTCATTTAAGATTCATTGAAGAGATTTTTGCTTATATTCATTAAAATAAAACCAAACAGAAATCAATAATACTAAGCACATATTTATTAAAATCACATTTTTAATATCAATATGCAAATTAGCCTTCCCATTCACACTGTAAACCGCTATTTTGTTGTATATATAAATATAATTGCATGTTGTTAGTATGTACATATGCTTAACAGTATTAATAATGTAAAACAATTTTATTAGTAATTGAGGTTAAAATAAAAATAAAATCATTGAGAATGTGATGTCAATAACTAAGGGAATTGTGACTTGAGTAGTGATATAGTTTCGGTTACAGACAGAAAAACACACTATCTCCATTATAATAAGATAAGATATTAAAGGTTGGTAATTAGTGTTTTCAAATTACCATTCCACATAGAAAATGGTGGTTCAGTTTCTTCTGAAACAGTTGATTTTTTTTTTTTAAGGAATAAAATCTTTTCACTGTCCTTGAATTTCTTGAATTCCAAAATGTTGAAATTAAAACCAGAGAAACTGATTCATTTCCCAGTGGATGAATTTACAGTAAATAAAAAAAAATCTTTGAAATAAAAACAATAAATACTTCATTACAGAAATATTAATTTTCTTTTTCTCGGGTTTTCATTCAACAGTTTTAGATATCAGTTTTGTTATTTCTTCTTTTTTTTTTTTCATTCATTGAATCTCTTTTTCTTCTACTTTCCATTCTCTTCTTCTTTCTTTCCTTTTACCTTCTTTTTATATTTTGTATTTGCTTTTTTTTCTTCTTTTCCAATTATTATATCATTATTTTTCTTTCTCTTTCTTTACACTTAATTCTTCTTCTTCTTTTTTTCATTTTTCATTTTTATTTTTTACTTATTCATATTTTGTATATCAGTGAGTTATTTCTTTTTTTTTTCATTCAACGAATCACTTTTTCTTCTTTCCATCCCTTTGTTTTTCATAATCATTTTTGGTTATTTTCTTTCTTTCTTCTTCTTTTGCAAGTTTTTATTTCTTATTCAATTCCTTTCTTTTTCTTTTCTACACTTATTTCTTCTTCTTCTTCTTCTTCTTCTTCTTCTTCTTCTTCTTCTTCTTCTTCTTCTTCTCTCTTTCCATTTTTACTTATTTATATTTTGTATATTAGTAAGTTTTTTTTTCATTCAACATTTTTCATTTTTATTTTTTACTTATTCATATTTTGTATATCAGTAAGTTATTTCTTTTTTTTTTTTTTCATTCAACGAATCACTTTTTTTCTTTCCATTCCTTTCTTTTTCATAACCATTTTTTCATTATTTTTTTTTTCTCTTTTATTAAGTTATTTCTTCTTCTTCTTCTTTCATTATGTTTCTTTTCCTTCTCTTCTTCTTCTTTCATTATGTTTCTTTCTTTTCCTTCTCTTCTTCTTCTTCTTCTTCTTCTTCTTCTTTCATTATGTTTCTTTCTTTTTCCTTCTCTTAGACTCCCTCATTGTCTGGCTCATACCAGCAATATATATATATATATATATATATATATATATATATATAATTATTAATATATATATATATATATATTATACTAAAGCTGAGTGAATCAATGATTGTTTACTAAAGGTTTTTTTCTTATTTAGTTTAATGACACAAAATACATCCCAAAATATTCCTAAGTTTTCGGATTAAGTTCTGTTTGAAAAATATACTTATCTGGTTCTAATTAACCGTAATTTATAATTAAGTAAAAAAAACTCAAACGTCTCTTACCTCACATTCTGCCTACCACTTTCCCCCTCTGTATATATATCTTGATTAACTACGTTTTATGTATGTTAGTTTGCTCTGTCAGTGTAAAGAGAGAGATTGGAGAGAATGTGAGCGGTAGATTGAACTTTAATTGTATGTTAATTTTCAGCAGCTAATGGCTGTCTGATATATAAATCGAGTCAGTTTTTTTACTTAATTGGAAATTTTGGCAAAATGATTTTAATGTTGTTTTTTTAATTCTCCGGTCGTATTTATTTATCTAATTTAATTCGTTTTTCAAACTAACTTTCTTCCTAATCACCATTATTTACCAGAGCTCAATAGGTGACCCAACAGTTCACATTTTTTCTAGTATATATATATATATATATAGCCATATTCTAATATGTAAGAAATATCTTATCATGATGGAGATTATATAATTGCCTGTCTGTAATTGAAACTACATCACCACTGATGTCATGATTTCCTTAGTTATTTAAATTATATTCTCATCAATTATGAAATAGTCATTATCTAATCTTAATTTCGCATCTTATTTCTTAACAATATCTCTGTTAAAGTCTGAGTTAGATGTGCCACAAAACTGCCCATATTATCAATGCATTTAAAATCCTCAAATATGTGTTATAAATATCTGAGAAATAAACATTTACTTAATTTATGGTGGGAATAATTTGCATAATGACTTTAACAAAATGGGTTTAATAAATAATTATTTTTGGATGTTTGTTTATTTAGAAACGTTGCTGAATAAAGTATATATTAAATTTTTACTTGATGGCACTTACAACGCATGTATCGCATAAAAATTCGATTTTATGCGATACATGCGTTGTAAGTGCCTTCAAGTAAAAATTTAATATATACTTTATTCAGCAACGTTTCTAAATAAACAAACATCCAAAAATCTTATTCACTTCGCCGAAGGGCATACGGTCTGTTTGTTGTTATTATTCTCTCAATAACGCCCCCTTACCTATTATGGTAGAGGCGTGAAGTATCATTTGACAAGCTTAATTTCGCTAGGATGGTCAGCTGTGTACTGTGGCCGAGGCGATAAAGTGATTCACTAGTGTTTCACTGTGTCTGCTGAAGTCCCGGTTTCGATTTCTGTCGGAGGGAAATCGTTAGTATATACTGCTGATGAGACTTAATAAAGTCGAAACAGTCTGTATGGTATTCTACACACGAGCCATCCTTTGCCGGGATTACACTTGTCAAGTTCATTTTCTATAAGAAAAAGTATCGAATTTTATGCGATACATGCGTTGTAAGTGCCTTCAAGTAAAAATTTAATATATAAATAATTATTTGCTATTACTGATTTCTCATACTATTGTAGCGTTAGTTTCGTATCTTGCCTGGGGAGTTGTCTGCCCATTTAGTTTGCTAGTTCCGCTAGGGGCCGTTTATATTTAAGCGGCTGGTTTGAACGTCTCTCTCTCTCTTTTTTCCGGTTCCTTGACCTACGAGACACATGGGGTAGACACGGTCTACCCCTTCTCGTTGGGGCTTTTGGCCCCCCTTACATTACTGTAAGTGATTTATACAGCATGGACTATTCTTAGTCTCATGTCTGTACTTTTATGTTTTTCCCTTCTACTTTTGTATGTATGTTTATGTACACCTATGTATTATGTACCCTGTTATCCATGTGCTGTACCATATCAAATGTTTTGTCTAACAACCCTTGTTGGAGTTTGTATCTTCAAGTATATATCACCTTTAAATCTTACACTATCATGTTATTCTCGACCAAAGTTCAAATCTATTTAAGGCTATTTGTATTTCACATAGCAGTAATACCCTTGGGAAAGGTATGAATCCAATTATTCTCCCTCCAGCTATGGGTAAATAGTAGGGAAAACATGGCTCATAAATTACCACAAACTTTCTTCCGGATTACAATTATCTTCACAGAACCAATTGGTCACGTTTTTTCTAGTATATAAAAAGTAAAGAAAAGTCATCGGGGTGGCCTAAAGTCAGTATCAGTCAGACAGCAAGGGAGTCTACCCCCTTTTCACCAGCACTAGACGAAGGAGATTGTTTTTTAGCATCTGGGGTGGAGCGCCACTCCTACCATCAGCTCCTCACTTTACCGCACAGTTCCCATGCACTGAGTTGGAGAGGGCCAGTGTTAGCGATTTTTTATCATATATATATTTACCAACCCCTCCACATGAGCAGGATGTGACACAAGGTCAATTTCTTAAGCGGAGTTTAACAGGTTTGAATTCAGAGTTTTCCTTCTCCTAGACCGGTTGCCTAACCAAGGTTAAAGAGCCCAGACTGCCCTACTATTTACCCATAGCTGGAGGGAGAGTAGGATTCATACCTTTTCCAAGGGTATTAGCGCTAAGTGAAATGCAATTGCCACGTCCAGGATTGAACTCGGGATGACGAGTCCATTTCCCATGACTTTAACCATTACACCACGCGCTTCCAAAAAAATGATTTTTTATCATATATATGCTAGAAGGCTGTGGCTTTAGCTGAGGATCTTAATGTCCGGGGTATGACATTAAACTCTCTCTGATGGTTGAAGAATAATTAAACTAAGTTCCAATTACCGTCGAATTGGTAAGACACAGCAACAAGAGTTTGTAACTTAATACAAACCGTCTTGTTGCAATTCTACTACAGAATGACAGGGTATTTATAAAACTCCACAATATCATTGAAATCAAGCAGCCAATCAGAACTCAGGAATGGAATCACCCAAATGCATGAATGGATCATTCTTGATTTCTATAAATACCAACTGTCTTGGACACTGCTTCAGTTGTGCTTAGCTAGTTTCTTGAGAATCTTTTGTTTTTTGTTACCCCAACCCCTCCATTTCCCTTAAATCATACGAAGCGAACATACGCTTAAAATCCTAAATCATTCGAAGGGGAACATTTTAAGTGGGATAGAGCCATAGAGCGGGGGTGGTATTTTGGTGCGGGTGGGCTGTGCAGGGAGAGAATACCGGTTTTATTTTTAATAGATCGGTTGGCGAGTGAACCTAGCTAGGTGGATCCATGTAGTGGTGTGACCAGCTTTGTTACCCTCCCCCCCCAAACTAAACCTTCCGGCTTATATGCCGAGTCGTGATGTCACACTCATGTATTCACTTCATATTTTTTGAATAAAGAATTTGGAGTGAGTACATGAGTGTGCTCACTTCAAATATAAGTTGTGCTTAGCTAGTTGCTGTTATTCAAACCAACAGCAGACTAACTGACTTTAATAATGGTGAAGTTCCAATTTTTGAGCTGTGAGGAATATAGAGTACACCTTCATTACTCACATGTCCACTCTGATCCTGAGGGGTAATACCTGTTACAGGCCACTATATTCCTCACAGTCAATTGAACTTCACCATTATTAAAGTCAGTTAGTCTGCTGTGGTGTTGAATAACAGCAACTAGCAAGCACACTTATATTTGAGTGAGCACACTCATGTCTCATCCAATTCTTATTCAAAAAATATGGTGAATACATGAGTGTGACATCCGACTCGGCAATATAAGCCGGAAGGTTTAGTTTTGGGGGGGGGGAGGTAACAAAAGCTGGTCAACACACATGGACACCTATGGCTTAAGTTCACTCGCCAACCGATCTATTAAATAAAACCGGTATTCTCTCCCTGCAC
>CM042166.1:86227170-86264670 GCA_023376005.1 Doryteuthis pealeii
CTGCATCGTTCGTAACCGGACACAAATCAAACAATTACAAATGTTTCATTACACGATCTTGTGGTTTGTCTCTTTTCTCCAAACTGTCGGTGCAACAAGAAGTGAATTTAACCTCCTTTCACATTCCTAACCATATAAATATAATATATATATTATAATATCATACCATATATATATATATATAATATAATAATTTAAATGAAACCGCTTTTAAACATTATGACACATACAATTGTTAGACAGCTGCATCCCAGTAAATACATTAACACAAATCGATTCTAACTTATTGTTTACTTTTTGAATCCCATAAAAAATCAACTTCTGGTGTGAGACCTTTTTGAATCGAAAGCCAGCGTTCTTTCGCAACGAACATTTTAATGCAATGACCACATACGTGAAATCGACTGCTATTAAACGGCGTCTCGATTAATTCAGTGGATTTAACCCTTAAAGATCCTTATTATGAAACTCGAGTAGGTTATCTCTTGTACCCATTTTATAATAAATTTGCTCTACTTAGTATTGAGCACTTTGTATTTGTTATATCGCTGACTTACCCCCCTGAATTCCACACTTACTAACCATCGTGACCAAATTCACCGGTAAGTCAACTTTTCCTTTATATATATATATATATATATATATATATATATATGGGTGGTAATATGATAGTGTTCAAAGATAAATAAATTATTAAAAAAAAACATAATATACATTAATTAAAAGTTTATTGATATACGACTAAATAAAATAATATAACGATGTTATGACTAATGTTATCTGTTACCATATGCTTTAAATACGGCAATTGTTTTCTGTTCAGAAAAATAATATTCTTTCCAGCCTGTTTATAAATATGTCAAATATATATATATATATATATATATTTTTTTTTATGGAGTCTCTCGTCGATTTTCGACACATGAGGGTTCATACATACAATGAACACCCACACAGTGATTTGTTTATAGTGGTGAAGGCTTGTGTTGGACCATCCACACTTTTTGGCACAGTCGATAGGAAAGAAGGGTTGCCACAACCCATCAACGACTGACCTCAGGAATTTTGAATTCAGAGTTATACCCCTCTCCTAGACTGGTTACCTGCTGAAGGCCCAGTCTGCCCTACTATTTAACCATAGCTGGAGGGAGAATATATGGATTCATACCTTTCCCAAGGGTATTCAGCACTGTGTGAAATGCCAACAGCTTCGTCTAGGAATTGAACTCGAATCAACGAGTCCATTTTCCACGACTCTAACCACTAGCCACACGCCTCCATAAAATATATATATATATATATAATTATATATATATTTTTGGTGGAGGTTGATTTTGAAGGCTATCACAATGCAGGTGTAAAGAAAAAAATAATAATACGGTAACAATGGTGTTGTGTGTTAACCTGTATTTTATTCTTGAATTTTCGAGATAAAATCTCTTTTTCAGAAGATCACTGGAACTGAAGTCGTCTTGTTATGGCATTTCTAGTTAAGTATTTTAACCATTAGTTAACTATATTTGTTAACTATATTAATTAACAAATAGTTAACTTATTTAACTAGAAATGCCATAACAAGACGACTTCAGTTTCAGTGATCTTCTGAAAAAGAATTTTATCTCAAAAATTCAAGAATAAAATACAGGTTAACACACAACACCATTGTTACCTTATTCTTTACACCTGCATTGTGATAGCCTTCAAAATCAACCTCCAAACCAATATATACACAATGCTTCAAGCAAATTATAAAATTCTAATATATATATATATATATATATATATATATATATATATATATCAAACAAAGAAGACTTACCTTTGTGATTATTTATATACTTATATAATGATCATTTGATTAATTAAATATATCATTGCACTAATTAATCCTGTTAAGCATCAATGAGTCTGTTCAATACTTAATTGGGTGACCATATAAGCAACAGCAGGTACTGTAAACAATCTGAGTCCTTTGTTTTTAAACTGACTTGATTCAGCATTAAATGACCCCAAAAGGGTTGATTTGGCATAAAATAAAACAACGAACGAACCAGCAATAATATTTTGCATAATTGCTTTCATCTTAGAAAAAGAGAGAATGGCCAAATAATGGGGGATCAGTTTATAACTAAGTTATAATAGAAAATGGATCCCCTTCTTTATGATCATATCCTTTTTTTTCTTAAATAATGATTCCCATCAATAATATCAAAGTCGAATCATGCTGATTGTCAGATTACCAAAGTTAAGCAGTGATGAGCCTGTTAAATACTTAATTGGGTGACCATATAAGCAACAGCAGGTACTGTAAACAATCTGAGTCTTTGTTTATTAAACTGACTTGATTCGTCATTAAATGGCCTCGAAAGGGGTTGATATGGCATAAAATAAAACAACCAACAATAATATTTTGCACAATTGCTTTCATCTTAGAAAAAGAAAGAATGGCCAAATAATGGGGGATCATTTTATAACTAGATTAAAATAGAAAATGGATCCCCCACTTTTTTTCCCTGTTGCTTCAATAATGAATCCCAACAATAATATCACAGTCAATTCAAGCTGAAACCACCGGTTCTTGTTCGATTACTGAAGTTAAGCAGCAATGGGCTTGTTCAATACTTAATTGGGTAACCACATAAGCAACAGCAGGTACTGTAAGCAACCAGAATCCTTTGTTTATCAAACTGACTTGATTTGGTATTAGATGCCCCGAAAAGGGTTGATATGCCGTAAAACTAAACAACCAGCAATAATGTTTTTGCACAATTGCTTCGAAAAAGAGAGAATGGCCAAATAATGGGGGATCGGTTTATAACTATGTTAACATTGAAAACAGATCCCCTACTTTTGTTTCTTAAATAATGATTCCCAACAATGATATTACAATCAAATCACGCTGAAAGCCTCGGTTTTTGTCGGATCACAGGAGTTAAGCAGTAATGAGCCTGTTAAATACTTAATTGGGTGACCACATAAGCAACAGCAGGTACTGTAAGCAAACTGAGTCCTTTGTTTATCAGACTGACTTAATTCAGAACCAAACAAGCAATTAATTAATCCTGGTTTTAGTTGGTTGGTTGTTTTGTCTGCTAACAGGTAACCAATCTAGGAGAAGGAAAACAACCGAAACGTTATCACGTTGATTTCACCATCTCAAATAAATTCATCTTTTTGGAATACTTAGTGTTTTTCTATTCTCTACATACTGTCGGATTTATTTCCCTATTTACTCCCACATTGTCTTTTATGTTACACAATTGATGGGTGTACAATCAATTGTGAACAGTTAGTGTTTTTTCATAAATACATTTTTCTATTTAACCCATAGATAGGACCCTAACTAGGTACTACCACTCCGGGTCAGAGTGGACCAGGGAGCAATGGTGATGAATGGGGTGCTCCACATTCCCCAAACCTCCAAAACTGGAACCTCACCATCAGATAGAGTTTAACATCATTCCCAGGACATGTAGACCCTCAGCCACCGCCTTCTAGCACCCATATGATAAAAAGGGATTGGGGCTTGCCATAAGGGCAATATGGTTGGGAAAATCATATAGGTGCTAGGGCTTGACGTGACCAGCCGATTGATCGGAGGGGGCCTCTCCGACCGCCTGTCTAGCCCAAGATAGGGACAAAGTGGAGTATTGCATGTCATGAACTGCTCATCCGCCTGGGCTCTATCCTTAAGCATCACGGGTCGCCACCCCTCGGCCAACAGGTGGCCCCATTGGGGGAGTCTTACCCCTCTGCAGAGGTGCAGTCGGTGCATTCTAACGCCCCACCGACAGTATAGATGTACTATCAATTGTGAACAATTAGTGTAGAAAATATTATTTGAATTCAAATCTGAACAGTTAGGTAACCTTAGTAACCCTTTTGGTACATACTTGTTTGTGGCATGTATATCACATGACCTGTTGCATAATTGATGGGTGTACTATCAATTTTGAACAGTTAGTGTAGAATATTATTTGTATCGTAGGAAATGGTCTTGTCGACCCAAGTTCAAATCCTAGACAAGGCTATTTCTCTGAATGTTTAAGATGAGGCTTGATGATTAGTATTATCTGTGTTATTCGGACTATTGTCATCATCTTCATTGTTATCTGTACAATGTTTCGGCCGATGTGCCCTCCGGCCTTCTTCAAGTATTTCTTGTCGGACTTGGGAACCTTCTTTTCAGACTCGGGAACCTTTTTGTCATAATCGGGAGCCAACACGGAACTTTGAACCTAACTCTTTATTCAGTCCACAGGGGTATCCTGTTCTCATTCCACTAACCATAGCTGGGGTAGAGGTGTTAAGCTGTGTTAATTATTATTCTGTTACTGCTGCCCTTAGCCAGGATTGAACATGCTGTCCAGAGATAACTATCACTTAAAACTGTCTTAACCTAACTCCCTTATCCACTAGGCCATGTGTCCAATTGGAGGCACATCGGCCGAAACGTTGTAAAGATAACAATGAAGATGAGGACAATAGTCTGAATAACGCAGATAATAATAGACAAGGTTGTTTGCATTTTACATTGCTCTAATACCCTTGGGAAAGGTATGCATCCAACTACTCTCCCTCCAGCTATTGATAAATAGTAGGATAGACTGGACTCTTTAATATTGGTTAGGTAACCAGTCTAGGAGAAGGAAAACTCATTCAAACCTGTTAAACTACGTTTAAGAAATTGACCTTGTGTCACTCCCTACTTGTGTGGATGAGTTAGGTAAATTCCTATACACACACACACACAACACACACACACACACACACTCTCACTCTCTCTCTCTCTCTCTCTCTCTCTCTCTCTTTCCTGCATAAACACACTCTTTTGTTTTGGAGGGGTTTGGTAAATACTTAAACACACATTGTCACCACACACACACACACACATACATACACCCCCCCTCTCTCTCTCTCTCTCTTTCCTGCATAAACACACTCTTTGTTTTACCTACTACATACGTTCTAATTATTCTATTGTCTCTCTTGGAAACGCCTACACCCCCAATATTTGTTATTTGTTTTGTTTTTCTTTTCCGATTTGGACGTCCATTCTTTTTTTGCTTCAGGTGGGTGACCGACATAGAATAACGGTTAAGAGGTTAGTCTCACAGGACATTGTCAGTGAGTTTGTGTCCTTGATCACTTCCCGGATCGGCCTTGTGCCAGACAGACATCTACAAACACACGCACACACACTCTCACTCTCTCTCTCTCTCTCTCTCTCTCATGCACACACACATGTCTCATACACACACACACCACACACGCGCACAAGGATATATTATGCGCGAGCACACAGACACACACACACACGCACAATGATCTTATGCATACACACATACAATGGTACCTCATGCACACACACACACGTACCGTGCATACACACACACATACACCATGATACCTCATGCATATATATACACATACACACACAATGATCACATGCATACACACACACACAAATGATCACATGCATGCATACACACACACACTCAATAATATATTATGTGCTTACACATATAATGATACCTCATACACATACATACACATACATACACACATACACACAATATATGCACACACACACACACACACACACACACACACACACAAGAACACATAATATGCAAACTTCATTAGCTTATCTTAGGATCTGCCAAAATATTGACTAGTTTTCATTTTTAAAAACGAAATTAAAATTAAATCAATTAGTTAAGGTCAAATTTTTGTACAAGTCGAAAAGTAGTAACATAATGAGCATCAATAAAAAAAAGGCAAAATAACGCATGTAATTTATTTTTATACATTTAAACAATTCTTTCGGTCAATTTTGCTAAAATATATCGTAAACATGACCGTATACGCTGCCTAAGTTGCCGTAAAATCCATATTTTACAAAATAAATTTAACTCTCCGATTGAAAAAAACAAAAAAAACTACCAACTCTACCTTACTTTTTTAGTTTATGTACTTACATTTAACAATCTTACTTTCACACACATAAACACATATACCGCCCCCCTCTCTTTCTTTTGCGCACGGATATAAACTCAGGTACAATCTATCTCTTCATCGTACTAATACACCAACAGAAGTCATATTAGTGACAGGAAATGAGGAGAGAGAGAGAGAGAGAGAGAGAGAGAGAGATGAGGGGGGGAGGGAAATTTGAGAAACACAGGAAAAGAGGTTCCGTCCGTCGTCGTCCGACCACGAGTAACGTTGTTTTTTTTTTGGGGGGGGGGCAATTTAAGAAAGAAAATAAAAGTGAAAAAAGAATGAATGAAATTGAGTCACTATCAACAGGAGAAAAAAAGAAGAGAAAAACGGAAACAAAATTTAAGAAAAGAATATCACATAAAGTGAGAGAAAGAAAGGGGAAGTTAAGAAAAGGAAAAGAAAAAAAAGAAAAGGAAAGAGAAGAAAAAGAAAAAGAGAGAAAAGGAAAGAAAAAAGTGATTGACTGTCGTCCGTGTGTATTTGTAATGTGGTGGGTAGGCAAAATCTAAATCAAACTAAAATCACCTAAAGGAGAGAAAGAAAGAAAGAGGAGAAAAGGGAAAGAGGAAAGAAAGAAAAAGAAAAGGAAAGAAAAAAGGAAAGAAAGAAGAAAAAAAAAGAAAAGGAAAGAAAGAAAAAAAAAGAAAAGGAAAAGAGAGAAAACTGATTGACTGTCGTACGTGTTTCGCAAATGAGGGTAGCCGAAATTTAAGAGAATATTACACAGAGAGAGAGAGAGAGAGAGAGAGAGAGAGAGAGAGAGAGAGAGAGAGAGAGAGAGAGAGAAGGGAAAGAGAAGAAAAGGGAGAGAGAAGAAAAGAAAGTTTAAAAAAAGAAAAAGAAAGAAGAGAGAGAGAGAGAAGAAAAGGGAAAGAGAAGAAAATAAAGAGTTTAAAAAAAAGAAAAAGAAATAAAAAAGAGAGAGAGAGAGAGAGAGAGAGGGGGGGAGGGGGGGGGTGATTGACTGTCGTCCGTGTGAGTGTTTTGCAATGAGGGTAGCTAAAAAGACGGACAGTCGAAGAATAGAAGAGAGGGAAAAAAACTGAAATTTTTTTAAAGAGAATATTAGATAAAATGAGATAAAGAGAGAAAGAAGGAAAGAAAGAAAAAGAAAAAAAAAAAAAGAAAAAAAAGAAAAAGGAAAAGAAAAAAAAAGAAAAGAGAAGAAAAAAAATAAGAGAGAGAAAGGTGATTGACTGTCGAACGTGTTGCAATGAGGTTAGTCCAAATCTAAGAGAATCACAAAGTGAGTGAAAGAAGAAAACGGAAAGAGAGAGAGAGAGAGAGAGAGAGAGAGAGAGAGAGAGAGAGAGAGAGAGAGAGGGAGAGAAGAGAGAGAGAGTGATTGAGTGTCATCCGTGTGTGTTTGCAATGAGGGTAGCCCAAATCTAAGAAGAAAATATCACAGAGAGAGAGAGAGAGAGAGAGAGAGAGAGAGAGAAAGAAGAAAGAAAGAAGAAAGAAAAAGAAAAAGAAAAAAGAAAAAAGAAAGAAAAGCAAAAGAGAAAAAGAAAGAAAAAAGAGAGGGAAAATTGACTGACTGTCGTACGTGTGCGTTGCAATGAGAGTAGCATAAAATCTAAGAGAATATCACACGAGAGAGAGAGAGAGAGAGAGAGAGAGAGAGAGAGAGAGAGAGAGAGAGGGGGAGGAGAGAGAGAGTGTGTGTGTGTGCGTGTGTGTGTGTGCGTGTGTGTGTGTGCGTGTGGGAGGTTTGCTATGAGGGTAACTAAAAAGACGGACAGTCGAATAATAGAAGAGAGAAAAAACGGAAAAATTAGAATATCATATAAAGTGAGAGAAAGAGAAGAGAAGAAAAAGGAAAGAAAAAAAGAGAAGAAAGAGAGAAGAGAGAGAGAGAAAGAGAGAGAAGAGAGAGAGAGAGAGAGAGAGAGAGAGAGAGAGAGAGGGGGTGATTGTTGCAATGGAGGTAGCCAAAATCTAAGAGAATATCTCATAAAGTGAGAAAAAGAGAAGAAAAGGGAAAGAAAGAGAGAAAAAAAAGAAAGAAAAGGGAAAGAGAAGGAAAAGGAAAGAGAAGAAAAGAAAGAAAAAAAAAAGAAAAAAAAAAAAAAGAGAGAAAAGTGACTGACTGTCACCCGTGGGTGTTTGCAATGAGGGTAGCCCAAATCTAAGAGAAGATTGTATAACGTGAGAGAAAGAGAAGAGAAAGAAAAAAAGGAGAAAAAAGAGGAAAAAGATAAAGAAAGTAAAAAAGAAAAAGGATAGAGAAAAAAGAAAGAAAGAAAGAAAGAAAGAAAACGAAAGAGAGAAAAGTGATTGACTATTGTCCATGTGTGTTTTTCAATGAGGGTAGCTAAAATTTAAGAGAATATCACACAAAAGAGAGAGAAAGAGAAAAGAAGAAAAGGGAAAGCAAGAAAAAGAAAGAACGAAAGAAAGAAAGAAAGAACGAAAAAGAGAGAGAGAGAGAGAGAGAGAGAGAGAAATTGATTGATTGTCATCGCTGTGTGTGTTTTGCAATGAGGGTAGCCAAAAAGACGGACAGTCGCAGAATAGAAGAGAGGGTAAAAGGCCAGATTGAAAAAGGTGGCCGGTCGTCCAAGAGTGGAACAAAAACCGTGGATCCCTTAAAGTTCCATTGGGGCACTGGTGGCGGTGGTGGTCCGACGGCTGAAAAAAGTGACTCTGTGAAGAAGACCGAAGAACGAAGGAGAAGAATGAGAAAGAAAAAAATTAAGGATCGCGAAAGAAAAAGACGGCGTGAACGAAAGTTGGAAGCCGATAAAATTCGCGAGAATGAGAGGAATCGCGAGAGAGAGGCAAGTCGGCGAAAAGAAGAGGAAAAAGCGAAAGAAAACCAAAAAGATCGAGGTATTCCTTCTAGTCGACCCGGTGGGGCCTGTTGTGTGTGTTTGTGAATAGGGCGGGAAATAGAGAGAGAGAGAGAGAGAGAGAGAGAGAGAGAGAGAGAGAGAGAGAGAGAGAGAGAGAGAGAGAGAGAGATTTTATATTTGATATATCGATATATATTTTTTTTTGTTTTTTTTTTAAGAAAAACTTTTTATGAAAGTATTGTGCGAATCGAGAGAGAGAGAGAGAGAGAGAGAGAGAGAGAGAGAGAGAGAGAGAGAGAGAGAGAGAGAGAGAGAGAGAGAATTTGTATTTATATATCATTATTATGTTTTAAACATGTGAGACAGAAGGAGTGAAAAAGAGAAAAATTCGGGTTGATGTCTTTTTTAATGCAGAATAGCGCGCAGGAGATGATAATATTAGACTTGCATTTTACGTATAGATTTCATTAGATTACGGAAACTGCCGAAGTAGCCTAACTCTTCCCCTAACCTTGCTGTAACCTTAATCTTAGCGCCTCAAATGTTTCGGGTATTTCCGTGAAATGTAATGCTTTTTATACGTAATCTAATGATATTATCTCTTGCGCGCTGTTCTGCATTAGTACTGAGAAAAATACGGATTTTTGTTGATGTTTTTTGTTTATTTTTAAATTAAGAAAAACTTTTAATGAAAGTATTGTGGAGAGAGAGAGAGAGAGAGAGAGAGAGAGAGAGAGAGAGAGAGAGAGAGAGAGAGAGAGAGAGATTATTTATTGTTTAAAAGACAAGGAGTGAAAAAGAGAAAAATACGGAATTTTTTAATGTCAATTTTTTTAAATAATTTTTTTTTTTTAAGTAAGAAACATTTTTAAAGAAAGAATTTTGCGAATGTAATGAAAAGAAAAATAGAAATTCAGTGATTGAATGTAATTTTAGAGTAAAAGAAAAGGGCTACAGATTTTTTTAAATATTTCTAATCAACCTGAAGGAAAAATAAGTATCATTTTAAAAAAAAAAAGTTAAAGTTTTTTTAAAACTTTGTATACAATTGACAATGAATAAGAAAAAAAAATGTATTTATTACTTCTAACTTAATAGTTATTACCGTTTTGTTTTAAAGACGTTAAAAAATACAAAGTTAGGGAGAAGGAAAAGAAAAAAAATCAAAAGAGATAGATCAGATAACGAAGTTGGGAAAAAAGGTTGTGTGTAGAAGTTTAGAGAATTTGTTTAAAAAATATATCTTTAAGAGAAGAAAAATTAATAGCTAGAACTCAGAGGAAGTCTTTTTTCCCCCCAAATTTATTGAATTGGAAGAAGAAGAAAACGTTTCATAAGAAATCTACTTTGAGAATAAAAATGAAAATAAAAAGGTAAGAAAATAAAAAAAATTAAATAAAGAATTTAAAGAAATTTGGTGAAAAAAAAGTTGACTTAGAAAGGTGAAAGAAAAAAAATTAAAAGAAAGAAATCAGATTTTGTATGTAACATTGAAACAATGTAAAAGAAAGTTAAAAGAGTCTTTTAACTTTCTTTTATATTGTTTCAATGTTTATTGTTTAAAGACCTTGATGAATGTGTTTAAATCAGGCCCATGAAGACTTTAAGGTAATCCTTAACTTGTTCCTCGTAAATTCCTACCATAAAATAAATTGAACCCCCATTTTATGTCCGTGTTTTTGCAATAAATGTTTTATTTTTCTTGCATCCGTTATTTTACAATACTAAATATATTTCCTTTATTCATTTTAATATTCACTTCAATGTGTATATTCTAAAAGTTTTTATTTTGTGAGAATGTTTAGTTTTAAAGTGGGGGTTCGTTTTTACACTTCAACTTTTTACTCGTAAATTCCTACTATAAAATGCCCAAGCCTAATTTTATGGCAGGAATTTACGAGTAAAAAGTTGAATATTTATTTTTGTTGTTGTTATTTCTTTTCTTTTTGGCTTTGGTACTCTGAAATAAAAACGTCAGATTTTAATCATCGTCGACGAAAAAACAAAATTACGGGCATAAAAGGAGGATCCAATTTATGCCTAAATTGTAAAACGAGCCCCCACTTTAAAACTAAACATTCTCACAAAATAAAAACTTTTAGAATATACACATTGAAATGAATATTAAAATAGATAAATAAAATATATTTTGTATTATAAAATAACGGGTGCAAGAAAAATAAAACATTTAATACAAAAATACGGACATAAAATGGGGGTTCAGTTTATTTTATGGTAGGAATTTACGAGCAAATAGTCCTTCATTACCTATTGCAAAAACATGAGGGTTCAATTTATTTTATGGTAGGAATTTACGAGGAACAAGTTATGGATTACCTATTGAAAAATATGTTATAATACTATTATTAATTCTAGTCTTGGGTCACATATAAGCTAAGTTTGGTATATAACTATAAAATCACTTTTTTTCCCCCTGTAGTCAATTAAAAAATGTCGGTTTTGTTTTTATTTTTCTTATCAACATTCACTCAACCTAACACTTCTACACTGAACTTTTGTCACACTTTTTCTAGATCAAACTTAAACCTTTTTTTTTGTATTAATTCATTCATTCATTTATACGTGTAAGAAGCGCCCAGTGAGAATCGAACTCACTAATACTTGTCTGCTAATCTAGCTTGCTAACGGTTACAAAACGTGGGGCTCCCAAATTGTGATTTTATATCTGAATTAAACATATTAAAAAATAGTAAACATTTGAAATGTATACTTTAAAGAATTCTAGAAAAGTTTCACATTTAGTTTAAATTTATTTTTCATAGATTTGATTTTATTGTTTTAATTGATTTCAATTATTTGTATGTTAGTTTTTAAATTCGTATTTAAAAAAAACCCAAAAAACAAAAAAAACAAACTATTAACTCAGAATTTTGTTCTAATCTATCAGACTGTTTAGATCTATCTATCTATCTATCTATCTATCTATCTATCTACGTAAGACTGTTTAGATCTATCTATCTATCTATATACGTAAGACTGTTTAGATCTATCTATCTATCTATCTATCTATCTATCTATCCCAGTCTGTTCTATCTATCTATCTATCTATCTATCTATCTATCTATCTATCTATCCCAGTCTGTTCATATCTATCTATCTATCTATCTATCTATCATATCTATCTATCTATCTATCTATCCAATCTGTTCATATCTATCTATCTATCTATCTATCTATCTATCTATCTATCTATTTCACTGTTATATCTATCTATCTATCTATCTATCTATTTCACTCTGTTTATATCTATCTATCTATCTCACTCTGTTCATATCTATCTATCTATCTATCTATCTATCTCACTCTGTTCATATCTATCTATCTATCTATCTACCTACCTATCTATCTATCTATCTATATATATATATATTTCAGTCTGTTCATATCTATCTATCTACCTATCTCACTCTGTTCATATCTATCTATCTATCTATCTATCTATCTATTTTAGTCTGTTCATATCTATCTATCTACCTATCTCACTCTGTTCATATCTATCTATCTATCTATCTATCTATCTATCTATTTCAGTCTGTTTATCTATCTATCTACCTATCTCACTCTGTTCATATCTATCTATCTATCTATCTATCTATCTATCTATCTATCTATCTATTTCAGTCTGTTCATATCTATCTATCTACCTATCTCACTCTGTTCATATCTATCTATCTATCTATCTATCTAACTATCTATCTATCTCACTCTGTTCTTATCTATCTATCCCACTCTGTTCTTATCTATCTATCTATCTATCTATCTATCTCACTATCTATCTCACTCTGTTCATATCTATCTATCTCACTATCTATCTCACTCTGTTCATATCTATCTATCTATCTATCTATCTATCTATCTATCTCAATCTGTTCATATCTATCTATCTATCTATCTATCTATCTATCTCACTCTGTTCATATCTATCTATCTATATATTTCACTCTGTTCATATCTATCTATATATCTCACTCTGTTCATATCTATCTATCTATATATCTCACTCTGTTCATATCTATCTATCTATCTATCTATCTCACTCTGTTCATATCTATCTATCTATCTCA
Organism: Doryteuthis pealeii; assembly: GCA_023376005.1. Classification (NCBI taxonomy): domain Eukaryota; kingdom Metazoa; phylum Mollusca; class Cephalopoda; order Myopsida; family Loliginidae; genus Doryteuthis; species Doryteuthis pealeii. The sequence continues at coordinate 86,240,060 of CM042166.1, forward strand.
CTCTGTTCATATCTATCTATCTATCTATCTATCTATCTATCTATCTCACTCTGTTCATATCTATCTATCTATCTATCTATCTATCTATCTCTATCTATCTATCTATGTTCATATCTATCTATCTCACTCTGTTCATATCTATCTATCTATCTATCTATCTATCTATCTATCTATCTATCTATCTATCTCTCTATCTATCTATCTAAGACTGTTTAGATCTATCTATCTCAGATTTTTTAAGCATGTAGTTTATTAACACACATGCTTTTTCTTAAACAAGTTAAAACGAAGGAATAATGAATGACAACTTCATTTTTCAACGGTATAAAAAAAGCAATTTTTTTAGGAACAGAAAAGAAACAAAAAAATATCTCTTAGAAATCAGGAAAAAAAGTTTTTAAAAAACCGTTTTCACATGTTTCTTCTTAAATGAGTTAAAAAATGATTGTCGTCTTTGTTACGTTTTATTTGACTTTTTTTAAGAGAGGTTTCTTTTTTTCTTCTTGTGTGTGTGTGTGTGTGTAAAAGGTATTTATTGTTTTCTTTAAGAAAGTCTTGCATTTTTATGAATGAATCCCCCTCTAACAAACAACACGCCCTCTCTCCTCCTCCCACAGCCCATCTTTCTCCTCCCTCAATTCAACTCTCTGTCTCTGTCTCTGTTTCTTTTTCTCTCATCTATCCAATACATCCCTTCTTCCTTTTCTTTCTCTCTTTCTTCTTTCACATATTGATGAATGGCAACAAAAGGAACAACAAACTTCTATACTAACACAGAATACCCCCCCTCTTTAATGTTGTCAAATATTTTTAATCACAAAAAAAAAAAAAAAAAAAAATAATAATACTGATGTTGAATGAAAATACTTAGAAAAATGCAATTATTATTACTCAATGGTTTTGAGCGCGCGCACACACGCAATTATTCTTCGTAGTGAACGTCACGTTAGGGTTCGCTTAAAAAAGTGAAAGAAAAAAACAACAACTACACACACACACACACACACACACACACACACACACACACAAGAGACACAAAAAAAAATACAAAAAACATACACATACGCATACACACACAACAAAAAAACACACAAGAGAACACAAAAACAAAATACAAAAACATATACACACACGCATACACACACGAATACACACGCAACAACAAAAAACCACAAAAACGAAAAATAAATAAAAACAGTACACATACACCCCCACCCAAAAAAACAAACAAAACGTACACGACAAAAAAAGAACACAAAAAACTCATACACTAATATACACACATACACACGCAACAGAAACAAAAAATAAATACAAACACACACACACACACACACACACACACACACACACACACACACAAAACCAAAAAACAAAAACAAACAAATAATAGTATTATATGTTTCTGTGTGTGTGTATTATTATAATACACACACACAGAAACATACACACAAGAAAAAAACAATAAACAAATACAAAAAAAAAAAAACAAACAACAAAAAAAAAAACAGTTACAGGAACGCAAAAATTCAAAATTATTCGACACCATCCAAATATATCGTCAGTAATATCTATAAATAGATATTATTATTATTATTATTATATATTTGGTAAACTAGTTATGCTCTCAAACAAAACGATAGTGCACTCTCTCGAGTCAAATCAACCAAGCTTCCACGAGGATACACAAAAACACATACAGTGTACACGTACACACACTGTACACATTGTATATACAATATACAAGTGAAGGTCTGAAACTTAAATCACAAATCTTACCAAACCCAACAAGAAAAAGAAGCAGAAATATTTTTTGGGCAGACAGTGTATTATTTTAACTTTACACACAGTGTATATCATCATTATTAGTTGTTTTAAATACACGGGAGCCGTACAACACAACAATTAGTTCCTTTTCAATTTCATTATTACAACACAGACATAACTTGATTTGTAACAACCCTTCTATTATACAAGCACGTTGTACATATATTTAATCTTCTCTCTCTCTCTCTCTCTCTCTCTCTCTCTCACACACACACGCGCGCACCTTACTATTTGACATACTAATGGTTTGGTTCATTGATTCAATTTAATAACCCCTCCCCCATATTTGACATACACACTGTCATTCATAGATACATTATTATTATTATTATTATTATTATTATTTACGGACACCCTACACTCTTTATACACAGAGACGTACCATTTAATTAATTTACTTATATAGTATACTGTCATACAACACAACGACATTCCTGGCCCTTAAAAACGAAACTAACCTTATTCTTATCTCACAGATGTGTACAGAATTTTTTTCTTTATTCTAAAACAAAAAAAATAAATATTGTAACTTAATGACTTAAAACTTGATACATATTCCAGTTTAAGGCACATATAACGTATATGTATGTATATGTATGTATGTATGTATATATAGGTAAACATTGAACAAACTTAAGACATTTTTAGCACAGACGGATCCATTTACTCACACACGCATTTTGTAGTAGTAGTGTTTATTGTTTGTAACATACATAGTAGTAATACTACATAACTAACACAAACAACACCCCATTCAGATATTCATAATATATATATATATATATATATATATATATATATATTATATATACATTCCATTTGTCGTTTGTTCAAGAAATACAATTATCATTCATTCACACGCATAAGACATACATATACAGCTGTGTACATAACTACACATTCCGTATACGCGAATAAACACATACACATACATACATACACGCACGCACACACACACACACACACACACACACACACACACTCTCTCTCTCTCTCTCTCTCTCAGGTATTATAAATTCACAAAATCATTGGGGCATAAATATTTCTTTCTTTCTTTCTTTTTTTTATTATTAATATTCATAGAAAAAAGAAAAAAAAAAGACTGTCATTTAGGCTCAGCACACAATTTTATTCCTAAAAATCACCCAGGGGTAACCACTGTGATAATCAGTAGGTAGTATTTTTTTTTAATTGTGTGGCCATCTGATTATTACGACACTTGAGATCGGTGTTCAATTCCAACCAAGTAAGATTGGATTTTTTTTGGTTTCAAATTTCGTATCAGACACCTCATAATTATTTGAAAGATTGCTATATAAGATTTTCTGTTTTTTTTTCTTTTTCTTTCTTTTATTATTTTTTCTCTCCGAGAGAAATACCTCTGTATGCTTGTAAAATCCTTAGTGATGAACTAACTAGAGAATCAACACGTAATAAATAGATAACTAATAAAATTAATACATACATTTGATTTATTCATTTACACACTAACATACACATTTTACACGGTAAAATTATAAAAGAAAGTCTTAAACAACCACATACAAAAAAAAAAAAATAATACCATCAGATACGCGCGTGCGCGCACACACACACACGCTCGAGCGCGCAGTTAGTTCGCACATAAACACATGCTTATTTTTCCTTCACGCATCCAGATTTGATAGTAAGAGAGTAGAATCCAAACACACACACAGAGACGTATCCCCGTGCGCGCACTTGCCGGTACCTTGTTGTGTGTGGTTAGTGGTGTTAAAAGCTCTTACCGTCTCTCTCTCGCTTTCACTCACTCGCTGACTGACTGAAGAGAAAGAAGAAGAAAAAGAAGAAAGAAGAAGAAGAAGAAGGGACAAGTGCGCCAAGCACAATATTATCAGGCAGACTTCAAATATGGCGTCTAGTGTGTGGAACTCGTTAACTTGCAATAATTTGTTTGTAGCATTTGCCGCTGTCACTGGCTTTGTGGAGAAAAAAGAGGGTCCTAATGTGGATTATGTATTTGTGGTAGAGGTTTACTGGTCAGATGGTCGTACCACGTACGTAAAACGGACTTACGGCGACTTCGAAGCCTTACAACGCGATTTGGAATCGTTCGTTAAAACCGAGAAACATACATTCGAAGGATCCAACCCAATTCCCCGTCTCGAAGGTGAGTAGTAGTACAAAGTTGTAAACTAAGAAAACAAAAAAGACTAACAATATAGCAAAAACAGAATTAGTGTCTAACCTTTTAAGGTAACGCTTTTTTATAACTTTTTTGTTGACCACAAACTTTTTTTTTTTTAAATGTCGTCTTTATTGGCAAGTGCTTCCTCCCTCAAAAAATAAAAAAAATAAATAAATCCTTTCTCTGGAGAACTAAAGTGCGCACGTTGGTAAAAAATATTCTCTTTTACGAACCACTATTTTGGAATTTTGTGAAGAATTGACCTTTATTCTGTTTTTGGTATTTTGTAACTTGTTTATATTTTGCTTTTATTCCTGCTTAAAACAAAACAAAAAAAAAAACACTTTAAAAAAAATAAGACCAGTGTTTAACTTTTTTTTACAATTAGTTCTACCCCCCCCCCCGTACCATCTTCTTCTTCTTCTTCGCAGAAAGAGATAAAGATTCTCTTCACTTTTCTCAGCACCCCCTCCACTCATTGTGTTCTTTCTGAAGTGGTACATGTTCGCCTCATCCATTTCTGTAAACTAACCACCTACTTTTTTTTTGTTGTTGTTAGTACTTACCAATTTGACTTACTTGCTTTTAGTTCCACTCTTGTGCTTGTAATTTGCCAACTTGGTGGTGCCACAAGAAAGAAAAAAAAAATGATGTTAAAAGAAAAGTTGTCTTTTTTTTCTTCTCTTTTTTATAAATAAGATATAATTTTATTTTAGAACAAAACTTTAAATTCAGCCCTCCCCGGAAATGGATATAATTTTAGTGAAAACTTTTAACCATTGCATTTGTTTGTTTTTAGAAAATGGAAACCATTTTTATTTATTTATTTATTTATTTCTTACTGTATTTTAGTAACTTTCTTTCTTTCCACATTTTAAAGAAAGAAAAACAAAAGTCTGTTTTAGTCTGATTTTTATTTGTCTGTTTGGTTTATTTGTAAATTAATGATGTTTCCCCATTTTACAATACTTAAATTATTTTGTCATAAAATAAATTCTAAAATATTCCAAATAGAAGTTAATAAGGTTAGAACAATATTTTTAGTCTGTGGGTCACTTTCAAACGAAACCACGAACTAACCTTAAATGAAAATAGCACTAAACAGTTTTGGTTAAAGAAAGAATTTGACCTTTTTTGTTTTTGTTTTTGGTTTGTGTTTTCAAAAAATCGAAAATAATTAAAAAAAATTTTTTTTAGTTTTAATTTTTTAAAAAATCGAAGTTGTCAAATTATGAGTAAAGAATGAAAAAAAAAGTTGTGTTAAAAAAGTTTCGAGAATGAAATGTATTTGCTTCATTTTCGCCAACAGCAAACTTTTTTTGAAGGTCCATGAATCTAGAGAAAGTTTGCGTCATCATTGCTTTAGGCAGAAAGTCTTTTAGTTATTCCAACTGGAATTGAATTCGGTTAGTTAAAAAAAATTAAAACATTTCTATAATTTTTTTTTTTTTTTTTTTTTTAATTCAATAAAAGTTTCTTAAAATAGTTAACTTAAAAACTCTGTTTTTATACATTTTTATCTTAAAAAAAAACAAACTTTTTCGTTTTAAAAGATTCTCTTGTATTCAATGTCTGATTTACATATGGATTACAGCCCAGGGCCCCAATGAGTAGAGGTCCCCCAAGGGCCCCTACTCTTGGACCCCTGATAAAAAACTGAAAAAAAAAAAAAATTAAAAAAAAAATTAAATAATATATAAGTACAGAGGAAATCTGTTTATTTTAACATTTTTAAAAATTTTTTTTTTTTTTTACTAATTTGAAAGAATTTAGTGTTTTTTGGTGTCCCTCTAGTTGGAGTTAGTATTTTAAATTAAATGCGTGGGGGGGGGGTCATTCTAAAAACATTTCGTGAATGAAAAATATTATGAAGTTGTTAATTGGGTGAGTTCCTAAATAATTAACATTTTTAGTTGAAGTAGCATCACCTAATTAAAAAAAAAAAAAAAAAAAAAAAAAATTAAATATAGACACGCGGTGGGGTACTTATATGATAAAGGGGTCTCAATATTCTATTAGCCCCCAGAGGCCTAAACCCTGTCTTGCTTATATCTCTTGTTTTTCTTTTTCTCTTAATTTTAGTATATTATCTGCGTTATTTGGACTATTGTCTCTTTAGTCTCATCTATGGGTTAAATAGAAGGAAAAATGTGTCTAACAAATGAGTACTCGTCAAGAGTGGATAAAACAGTCTTAAATGTGTTTTAAAAAAATTGAGTTTGAAAGAAAAAAAATGAATACCCAACAATGTCTTTGGCATAAAATAACCCAATAAGGGTTGACATGCCTTAAAATCCAACCATCCATAGAAATATCTTTCGGTTTAATTCCAACGTTTTAGAACAATACTCTAATTTGCTTGGAAGCGAAAAGATAAAAATAAACTCGAGAACTTAAAACTAAATTTAATATCCGCGTTATTTTTAAACATCTGAACTTACGTATCTAATCCAGATGTATATTTTTTTTTTATAGCTTAACAGGTACCGTCATTAACACCTTTTCCAGACTCTCGGGTTTCACTACACTATGAAATATCATCTTCATCCTTGAAACTAAAACATTTTAAATCGATTAAAAAAAAATTTAAAAAAAAGGGAAAAAATACTTATGACCATGACATTTTTTTCACTTAAGTAAAATAATATCTACCATTTCGTCTTCACATTGTTGTACTTTTTTCTTTTTTAAATTTAAAAAAAAAAAATTCTTCTCTTCTTATTCACTGCTAAACCATTTCTTCTTTCTCAGTGCTATAACATTTGCCTGTATCTACTTCCCAGACACGCAACCTGCCATTTAAAAAAAAAAGGTAGTCGGTGCGTGCATCACTACCTTTTCTTGATGACAGGTGCGACAAATAAGAAACTAAATTCCCAAACGTATTCGTTGACATCCCCTTACTGCCTAAAAATACTTATTGTTAGGGGGGTGAAACAAAACAAAAGAAATTCCACGTATTTTTAAATTTTTTTTTTATCTATTCAAACCTATTGTTCTCTTTCACGGTATTACCTGTTTTGTTAAAGAGGATGTTTATTTTTTTCTTAAGTTTTAAATTCGCAATCCTACCTTTTTTGTTTTTATTTCATTTATTTATTTTGTAAATAGAATTGTTGAAGGAAGACATTGATTGTAAACTTGGAAGGTGAATACCTGTTTTCTTCCTGTTTGTTTATTTATCTATTTATTTTTATCTTATTTTTTAAAAGAATAATTCAATTTTCGGAGTTAACCTCTATTTCAAAAGTGTACAATGAGTAGCAGTAGAATTCTTGCAAAGCTTCGATTATTTATTTATTTGATTTTTACCTGATGGTTAAGTAGTAGCAGTAACTTGTTGATGTTGATCGATTTTCTTTCCTCAGCTGATTGATTAATTATAACGAAGATGAGTTCGATCTCTGGTTGTCGTTATCAAAGATTTCGAGTGTATCTTAAAATTTCCCTAGCAATTTGTCAATGATCGAAATAATTTTTATTTGGATTAATTTTTATTTTCTCCTCCAAAAATAAACGTTAAGAAATCTCCATTACTTAAAAAAAATTACAGATTAAAAATTGTATTTGTAAACAATGGCATTGTATTTATTTTGGTGTGGGGACTTTTATATTCACATTCAGTTCTCCAATAAGAGGAATTTATTTCTACTGATGATGATGAAGAAAAAATTACTGGAAATATTGAGCGAATTTTTATTTTTACCTTTATTTTTTTTAGACTTTTAAAGGAAATATTTAAAATTTATCTTCGTGTAGAAATAACGTGTTTTGTTAACTTCACTTATAACGTCGGATTTCGTAAATTTTTGAGCTTATTTAATGGGTTAAACTTGCAAAATCGTCGTCAAAATTAAAAAGGAAAATTTAGGCCCTGAATTCAGTCTACCTTATTTATTTTAATATTTACTAACAACTAGCAAGAGATATCTGTTCGAAAAATTTGGTAAACAAGAAAAACAAAAGGAATAACTATCTCCTAAATCATGAATTTAAATTTTAAATAAGAAACAAAATGAAAGAAAATATATAGTTTTCCAAAATTAACAAAAAGAAATAAAACTGGTACATTTTTACAACAATATTGAACTTAAAAAAAATAAGCATTTGATTTAGTAAATAAATAAGCATTTTAGTCGGTTTGTTTTTTTTTTCATTTTGTTTCTTATTAAAAATTTAAGTCCATAATTTAGAGATAGTTATTCCTTTCATTTTTCTTGTTTAATGTTTACCAAATTTTTCGAACAGATATCTCTTGCTAGTTGGTAAATATTAAAATAAATAAGGTAGACTGTGAAATTTCCGTTTTAATTTTGACAACGATTTGCAAGTTTAACCATTTAATGCTTAAAATGAATTAAGAATTAATTACATATCATGCTTTTTACTGATGCTCATTATGTTACTACTTTTCAACTAAAACAAAAATTTGACCTCAAATATCCGATTTAATTAATTTCAATTTCTTTTGAAGTGAAAATAGGTGCCTAAATTGTTAGTGCCTATATAGAATATACAAGAGTACTAAAACCTAAAAGAAAACCCTCCCTTAAAAATACAAAAGATACAGACTGTTCTCTACTCGTTATTCTCACTTTAATCTAAGTAGCTCTTATCATCATCCTCTCTACACACTTAGCAAACATCTACCTGGCTAGCACTGCTAATACAAGCAAGGAAAATAAATAAATCCCCTCCCCCAACACACACACACGTTTATTTTTACCATCTTGTTCTCTGACCCTTTCCGCGCATCCCTTTAGTTTCATTCCCCCTGGATGTTAACATTTAAGAATCTTGTGTACATTACAAGGGGTAGACTTGTTGATTGATGTAAGTACGAGGTTTACAAGAGGAAAGCCATTTTTGGTGAATTTTTATCTACAGAGTGGTTGTAAAATAACTCCCTTCCCTGTGTTAAAAATCTTATAATTTATTTCTGAATCATTATTTTTACCGAAAAGAATATTAGAACAGACATTACATGGAGTTTTATTTAACTCTTAACATCCTATACCACCCCATTCCACCCGGCCAGAATTCACATTTGTTTTCCTAATCCACCCCAAATGATAGCCTTTGTTTCAATGTAATATTAAACATATTTAGCAGTCTTTGATTTATGGGAAATAATAGGTAACTTTAAATGAAAAAGCCATTTTTAGCCATTCATTGATAAATCCTTATAGGAATTGGGCTTTGGACTGAAGATTCTCAACAGGATGTTAAGAGTTAAAGTCTAATCATTTAAAATTCTATATGGGTACCAGCATTTGCCTCCAGCCTCTCAAGCTGCTCGAGAATTAAATTAAATAATAATAATATTTAATTTTTTTTTTGTGTACAGTGCTTAGGTGCACCACAACTCCTCAACGTCTCGTGTCTAGTACATAGAATAATGTATTAGTGTCGGGAACATGAACAGCGTACATTAATAATATACATGTATAAAAGTAAAGTCGTTGGGGCGGCCTAATGTCGGTATCAGCCATGCAGCGAGGGAGTCTATCCTCTTTTCACTAGCGCTAGACCAAGGAGATTATTTTAGCGTCTGAGGTGGAGCGCCGCACCTACCATCAGCTCCTTACTTTACCGCACAGATCCCTGTGCTACTCATACGCTGAGTTGGCGAGGGTGGGTATCGAACTAGGAACCTTGTGGTTTCTAGCCGAACACTCTACCGACTGAGCTAACCCGGCCCCATAATAATAAAATTTATTGTGTACAGTGCTCAGGTGCACCACAACTCGTCAAAGTCTCATATCTAGTACACAGAATAATGTATTGGTATCAGGAACATGAACAGCGTACAGTAACAATATACATGTGTGTGGATGGGAGTATCAGGTATAGCGTTGGCGGACTACAGGAAGCATGGAGACTTTGAAAGATGCAGTGTTTCGGCAGCCCACAATGGACGCAGGCAGCTTATTTCATGCTCGGCAACTCTGAGCATGAAAAAATGTTTCCGAAAGTCACGTGAGCTATGCTGTTTTCTGACTTTGTAGGCATGCCCACGTGTGTTGGAAAGATGGAGATCAAAAAGGTGCTCGAGGTTGCTGTTGTTAAATGATTAATGACCTTGTGAGCGTTTACCAGGTCAGTTGCCAGATGCAGAAGGTGCGTGTGCGTGCATATGTGTGTGGAGGGTGTATCAGGTATATTGTTGGCGGATTACAGGAAGCATGGAGGCTTTGAAAGATTCATTGGTTCAGCATGCCTAATGTAAAATTAAAATGAATTGAAAAAAAAAAAGTTAAATGTTTGTTTTATTGTAATATTGTAAATTAAACGTTCAGACATCTTCAATTTTTGAAATAAAATAATCAATCTGAAAAGAAAAACAACACGGATTTAATTGTCATATATTAAGGAACATGCGTTAAAAAATTAAGAAAAATTTAACTGCATATTAAAAAAAAAGTTAAGGATGGTTTAAAATAGGGAGTTATTTTCCAATTATCCTGCTTACATATAGAAAATTGATGTTCGACTAAAGGTGTTCTATTTCTCTGAATGTTTGAGATGAGGCTTGAAGATTAGTATTATCTGCGTTATTCGGACTATTGTCCCCATCTTCATTGTACAACGTTTCGGCTGATATACCCTCCGGCCTTCTTAAGGTATTTCTTTTTGGACTCGGGAACTTTCTTGTCGTATTCAGGAGCCATCAGAACTTTGAACCTAACCCTTTATTTATTCCACGGGGGTATCCTGTTCTCATTCCGCTAACTGTAGCTGGGGTAGGAGTTGTGTTAATTAATTATTTTTCTAACTGCTTTCACTCAGGATTGAACTCGGGTACCAGAGATAACTGTCACTTAGAACTGTTTTTAACCTAACTGCCTAATCCACTCGGCCATGTGTCCAATTAAAAAATTGAGAAAAATTTAACTGCATATTAAAAAAAAGTTAAGGATGGTTTAAAATGAGTTATTTTCCAATCATCCTGTATTATGCTTGCGTATAAAAAATTGATGTTCGACTAAAGGTGTTCTTACAGGAGAAATCAAACTCTGCGAACCTTTTAGCTTAATCTACTTAATATCCTAAATAAATGGTTTAGTTTATTGGATTTTATGGCATGTCAACCCTTGTTGAGTTATTTCCTGCCGAAGACATTTTGTTCTATTTCTGTTTGATTGGTATTCAAAATTTTTTTTAAAAACTCATTTGACCATAGTTGGGACACTAACAGGTACTACCACTCTAGGTCTGAGTGGACTTGGGAGTAATAGTGATGAAGGGGTACTCCACATTCCCCAGAGCTCCAGAATTGGAACTTTACCACTAGATGCAGTTTAATGTCATGTCCTGGACAGTAAGACCCTCAGAGTGGATCTGGGAGTAATGGTGATGAAGGGGTACTCCACATTCCCCAGAGCTCCAGAATTGGAACTTCACCACTAAATGTAGTTTATCATATCCAAGACAACAAAAATAAATGGAACAAGTGCTAATATTCTGAAAAAAAGTTATAGGTTCAATTCTTACTGGTGGTAACTCATTAGCCTGTTTTGTTACTGTTGTGACAAAACAGTCCAGGATGATATTGGGGGGGGGGGTTCTTATTTAGCACCTTATCATTGTTATATTGAGAATTTGATAATTAAAAGAGAAAAATGACTTTCAGTGCGGATGCAGACCCCACAAAATTGTCATTCAGTTGCAATGAAAGTTTCTGTATTCTCTTACAGAATTTTAAGTTTATTGCTCTAACAAAAATCTTGCTATGATGTGCCGTTCTTGCTGGGTTATGGTTACATATACACACTCACAATTAAAATTACCATACAGGTAGGATTTGACACAGTCACAAGTATGGGGCATCGAGCAAGGATAGAACTCACTTTTCACTAATAACAGATCTGTGATAATAGCTTGTTAACCATTACACCATTCTAGTATATATACGAGGGTGAGTCAAAAAGTAATGCCATTTTGTTTAGGACAACAGGAACATGTATCATACATCAAAATGAAGCTGGTCTTCTATGGATCCCTCCCTACTCTTCCACATAGTCACCATTTCTCTCAATAGCAATATTCAACCTTTTAGATGAGAGCATGTATTGTAACGTAGTGATATATTCACGGTACCAAAACGGATATGTAATGTTCTAATATTGATATACGTCGTATTGCGGGTCTTGTCAACGTGCCTCCAAATTCACGACACTAAAAAGGTGTTCGGCACGTGGCGGTCATCTTGTCGGTAAAAAGTACAACGCGAGAAATATATCGTCACAAGCTGCTTAGCTTTTGTTTCCAGGCTCTTCTCGTGGGTTGTATCTGAAGAGGAGGAAAGACAGAGAGAGAGAGGACACTATTAAATTACTGTAATCCCACACTAGGGACCAGAGGCCTGTCCGTACCCTAGGCCTCGGAAAGCAAAAAGAGTCGGTATTTTTCTTCATCGTTATACGTCACCATGTGACTTCCAGTTCCGGTCGGTTGGCTTTCAATTCTCCATCGGGGGTCATGCCCCGGTCAAATTCATGACAAACCGTTTTATGTTCATCACTTTTTTTAAAATTTTTTACTCCCTCTTATTTCTTCTTCCTCTCTTTTCTAATAGTAGTCCTCGCAAAACTCGGGACCTTCACCATCTCGCTACAGTATCCCTGCCCCATAAAATTCTGTTGACTTTTCTTTGAGCCACGTCTCCACTATAAATTTCACTTCCTCGTCACTTGAATAATGTTTGCCTCTCAAACCCTCTTTCATGGGACCGAAGAGATGATAGTCTGAAGGCGATAAATCTGGTGAGTATGGAGAATGCGGTAAAGTTGTCCACCTGAATGAGGCAATTTTCTTCCTTGTCCTGATGCTTGTGTGTGGTTAAGCATTGTTATGCAGAAGGAAGACATTGTCAATTGGCAAGTTAGGTCTTGCTCGTCTGATTCTTGCTCTGAGCCTCGTTAGGGTCTCATTGTAGGCCTTAGTAGAAAATAGTATTACTTTTTGACTCACCTTCATATTTTCTGACCAAATTCTTTAATGGGTCAATCACTTTCCCCGAGATTCACCTTTTTAAATGAATCTAATCATTTTAAATGGACCAATGCCAACCTTGCTAATTGGATATATTGACCACAAAAATATAGTATTATCAGCGTTATTTGGACTATTGTCCCCATCTTCATTGTTATTTGTACAATGTTTCGGCGATATACCCTCCGGCTTCTTCAGGTATTTCTTCTTGGACTCGGGAACCTTCTTTTCAAACTCGGAACTTTCTTGTCGTATTCGGGAGCCATCACAGAACTTTGAACCTAACCCTTTATTTATTCCACGGGGGTATCCTGTTCTCATTTCGCTAACCATAGCTGGGTAGGAGTTGTGTTAATTAATTATTTTTCTAACTGCTTTCACTCAGGATTGAACTCTGGTTCCAGAGATAACTGTCACTTAGAACTGTCTTTTACCTAACTGCCTTATCCACTCGGCCATGTGTGCAATTGGACAAATGAGTGTGAATTTTGGGAACTTATAAACCTAATGTCTTGATTTGGCTAGAATATCTACCTATTTTACTTATGTATGATTTTTTACCTAGACTCGTATTTTTCAAAATATACTTCTTAATTCTGTTTATGATTTAGATTTAAAGCCTGATACAAGGCTGGTGCTAAGGTCTCATGCTTCCCTTCTCAATCTACTGTAGGGGGCTCCCACATTATTAATCGGTTGGTCATGTCAAGCCCAGCACCTATGATCGTCCCAACCCTATTGCTTTTATACTATAAAGGCAAAAGGGTTGAGGCGATCATAGGGGCTTGCTATAAGTTATATCAAGCCCCAACCATTTTTATCCTATATGTGTTAGAAGGTGGTGGCTGAGGGTCTTTATGTCCTGTGAATGACTTTAAACTCTATCTGATAGTGAGGTTCCAGGTCTGGGAAATGTCGAGCACCCATTCATCACTATTACTCCCTTAAGTGGTAGTACCTGTTAGGGTCCCATTATGGGTTAAATAGTAAAATGTGTTTATAAAAAAAAATTAAGTATCCATTAAGAATGAATTTATTTTAAAACTTTGTCGGCATTAAATGACTCACCAAAGTTGATATGCCGTAAAACAAACCAAACCAATCTACTCTATGGGCTCCCCACTTTACTACATGTCAATTTTCATAAAGTACTGTATTTGAAGGCATAAAGACGCATCCCCATTTCAACAGGTTAGAGATTTAGGAAAAAATTAAAAACCTGTGTGTTGTTTTTTCTTCGCCACCATACGCTCCTGTTCACCTTGATTATAACAATACCAGTGTAAGGATTGAAAGGGTGATATATTTGCAGATAAAACTCCGACAAAGGTTGATAGACAAAACATTTAATATACAGTACAGAATAAACAGGGTACATAATACATAGAGGTGTACATGAACATAATTAATACAAAGTTACATGTGAAAGGATAAACATAAAAACGACAGACATGAGACTAGGAATAGTCCATACTGTACGAATAACTTACAGTAATGTAAGGGGGGGCGAGCCCCAAGGAGAAGGGGTAGACCGTGTCTAACCCATGTGTCTCGTAGGTCGAGCAACTGGAAAAGAGAAAGAGACGTTCAAACCAGCCGCTTAAATATAACAGGCCCCTAGCGGTAACCAGCGAAACTAGACGGGCAGACAACTCCAGGCAAATACGAAAGTAATGCCACACCAGCAATAAAATAAGGATGCATGAAGTTTAGGGTAGGTAAAAGTACTGAGCGTAAGACGCAGGGCAATTTTTTGAGCCAAAATTTGAAAGTGCTTCCTATATGCCGTCAAATACGATACTTATTTTCTGACATCCCACCATGCCAGATGAACATAAAGTCCGATTATTGTGGGGAGCTACACACAAACCGAAGCTCATGCAGTGGTCAGTGTTACAAATTGTGTATCCCGTCTGCATTATTCTTTTGAGGCGCCTCAGGCACTGGGCAACAAACTCATCCCTGCCCCTTTAAATCGAGAGGGCAGGTGTTGCCTAGGAGGATGCCCCCTGGGATTCACGCTAGTATTATATATCTTACCAGTAGAATCACCGAAGCCACTGGACACAGGACCTGAAGGCTGGGTAAGTATTTTTATAAAGTAGCAGAGATGCTGATAAGTACGCATCCTGTGTGTCTGATGCACAAAAATCTAAAAGGACGCAGTAGAATCTTATCCATCCATGCGTCCAGTGTTTTTCTTTTTTCTTCCCTCACCATTTCAAGCTGACCGTAAATACATTTCGATAGTTTCTTAGAAATGAATTACACAGGTTACAAGTTAGGAGTTAGATGGCTTTAGTTGGGACCGATAAATTTTCCAGGGGACTCATTCAAAGAAATATGTGCGTCCAGGACGCCACTAAATCCAATTTGTTATCAGCGTCAGTAAAGTAGTATTGATAGGGATGCACTAAATCAAAAAGCTATCAACATAACATAGTATTGATAGAAAAATATGAAACCTGCCCTTCTGGGACCCCCAAGCAGGCTTGGAACCCCTTGGTTGGGAGATTTGGAGGTTATACATGTCAGGCCCTGACCTAATGTCTTGTATGGTAGCATGTTACCTCTTATTAAATTATTCAATGTAGAAGTCGGTGTTTTTATCAAGTAATTATGTAATTTTCAGTAACTCGTTTTATTTTATAATAATAATAATTTACACATAATTATAGTTTCAAGCATTAAACACTTTATATTTAGTTACAAATTTAACTGTTAATGTATCACTGTTTTTTCAGTTATTTTAAACAGATCTATTTGACCCATAGATGGGACTCTGACCTGGAGTGGTAGTATCTGTTAAAGTGAACCTGAAAATTAAGGGGGTGACTCCACACTGTGCTTGGAGCTCCAGAACTGAAGCCTCATTAGATGTACAGGGTGGTCTGAAAGACTTGTCACTCCTACATATTGTTTTAGCTTTTTATTTTAATGTTAGGTAATTATTTTACCTCTAAAAAAAATACGTACGGGTGACAAGACTTTCGGACTACGCTGTACGTTATTCTTTATATTATGTATGTATATTTGGTTGAACAGTGCAGACATTTTTTTTTTTCCTACAAAATCAGTATCCAAGTGTTGTTGACTCCATGTCCGTGCTACCCTAACAGATCTAAACGCTGTATCCATAATATTGACCACTGTTTACTTATAAATATAGCATCCATATTATCAATATTAATACACATGATATATATGAAAAGAAAATATTTTAAAAATATAACAAACACAGGATGTTACCATCAGGAAACAATTTTTAGTGTCAATACTTAAGTATTTCGGTATTTCATACCATCTTCAAGACACTGTTAGGTGAGGAATAGAATGAAAGATGTTAAGTGTATAGTGGTTGTGTGAATCTGATGCTATTAACCGTTAATTTATATATATATATTTTATGATAATGGTACACGGTAATAACCTACTCGTGTTTCACCATAAAGATCTTCAGGGTTAAATCCACTGGATTAATGAAGATATTGATTAATTGCAGTTGATTGCATATGTGTATTTTTTGTTATATATATATATATCCACCATTTTAACATTTTTGACCGTCTGAAGATTACATAATATGCATGAAACTGCAGTTACGGAAAATTAACACCATAATATTTCTTATTTGAAAACTGCTCTGCTATTTTAGCATTGAGCGCCTTCATAGGTTAAAACTTTCACATTTATTCTCCATCTATCTATCTATCTATATTTATATAAAGGGCAGTTGTGTGTATATGTATGTCTGGATGAAACTTCAAAAATAAAACAATTAACGACAAAATAAAAATATATATATATATACACACATTAAATATCACCAGGGCTTGGTTTTTGAGCAAAAATAATAGATTTGATTTATATTTGAAGATAATTAAAAAATAAAATTTAAGTGATAACAGCATGGATTTTTTTTTTCATTTAATATTCTAGATAGTAGACATTAACGTTTCTTTTCAGAGTAGCTGGATCAATGCAAGGTGTTTTTTTTTTTTTTTTTTTTTTCCTACATAAATGGGGCATCCCACAAGGATTCAACTCCCGATTCAATAATAATGGATCCGCGGGACTAACTTAAAAAAAATCCCCCTCTACCTAGGCGCCGCTGGGTAGCCACTGCTAGTTATATATATATATGTCGTCGGGGCGGCCTAAAGTCGGTATCAGCCAGTCAGTGAGGGAGTCTATCCCCTTTTCACTAGTGCTAGACCAAGGAGATTGTTTTGGCATCTGAGGTGGAGTTCCACACCTACCATCAGCTCCTTACTTTACCGCACAGATCCCTGTGTTACTCATACGCTGAGTTGGCGAGGACTGGTATCGAACAAGGAACCTTGTGGTTTCTAGCCGAACGCTCTACCACAAGGTTCCTAGTTCCTATATATATATATATATATATATATATATATATATATATGTATATGTTTATATATACTAGCAAATATATGCACCCTCTGGGTGCAAGTATCTAAGTTTTAATATAATAAAATATCATATTAAATTAGAAAGGCTAATGAAACTGAATAAGAATATGCATAAAAAGATTTGGAACAGAGGGGGTATGATTGGAAAATAGAACAACTTTGAAACTAACTCTTCTATCATTTTACATTACTCCCGTCTTTCATTGGTAAATTTTCCTAATTTAACTGTTTAGTTAAGATAGGAAGTAAAGAATAATATTACAATTATTTCTTCTTGTTAATGGATTTCTTTTAAGATTTATTGAAGAGATTTTTGCTCATATTCAATAAGATAAAACCAAACAATTAGAAATCAATAATACTAAGCATATATTTATTAAAATCAATTTTTTTATATCGATATGCAAATTAGCCTTTCCATTCACACTGTAATCCACTATTTTGTTGTATATATAAATGTAATTGCATGTTTTTAGTATGTTGATATGGTCAACAGTGGCTTCGGCCTCTGGACCATTGATATAATTAACGGTGTCGATCCCAGGGGGCTATCCCCTCAGGCAACACCTGCCTCCTCAATTTAAAGGGGCAGGGCTGGGTTTATTGCCCAGTGCCTGAGGCACCCCTCTTGAGGGGGGATCGACGCAATTTTTCACCTGCCACCCCATGAGTCTCGGCTTGTGGGTAGTCCCACATAAATAGGGCCTTTGTGCCCGACCCGTACAAGTGGGGTACGTGGAAAATATCATGTATATATGGTCAACAGTCTTAATGATGTGAAACAATTTTATTAATAATTGAGGTTTAAATAAAAATAAAATCATAGAGAATGTGATGTAAACAACAAAGAGAATTGTATCTTGTATAGTAATATAGTTTCGGTTACAGACAGAAAAACACACAATCTCCATTATAATAAGAGATATATGTTATATATATATATATATATATATATATATATATATGTTTATTCCAATTACACCACTTCTATATCTATGAGGTCAGTTAGCCAAATCATGTGATTGATCTGAAACATTTATTGCAAAGGTTATTTTGAAGTATTTAAAAAAAATGTTTTTAAGTATCTTCTTTGAAACTCAACCTTTCTTTCATCATTGATATTTCTCTCCCTGGAAACCATTTTGAATTTTTCCCCTTTTCCACCTGATAATCTCTATCGATTCTTACACTCATCAAAATATATTCCCTCATTCTGTTTTTTTATTTTTTTTTATTCTTAGGAGGATTCTTCTAATTAAAATCCCTTAAATCCTGGTTATGGATCTTTTAATGACAAGGGATCTTGGATTTAAGATTTTTGGGATCAAAAGTTAACTTGAAGGTCAAAATGCCTGTAACAGTATATGATATAAGAATTAAATGTGGTTTTTGCTTTAGTGGCTAAAACCGCTTCTTAGAAGGCTTCAGAGAAGTCTTTAACTCTTAAAATCCTGTTGATGATTTTCTAAGTCCAGAGTCCCATTCCTATAAGGATTTATCAATAAATGGCTAAAAATGTCCCTTTCATTTAAAGTTACCTGTTATTTCCCTTAAATCAAAGACTTCTAAATATGTTTAATATTACATTTAAACAAAGGCTATCATTTGGGGCAGATTAGGAAAATGAATGTGACTTCTGGCCGGGTGAATGAGGTGGTATAGGACGTTAAGAGTTAATGTAGGTGAATGCGTATGTAATAAAATCCAACAAAGAGATACATATAACAACAACAATACAGACTTTATTGTCTGAACACAGGTAACATAAAATGTAAAACAGATACAGTGAGGACAAAAATCTTTAGGAGGTAGGACAGAGTTCTTATACAGTAAGTAACTTACTTAAAATGGAGGCATGTGGACTAATGGTTAGTCATAAGAAATGGACACGTTGACCCGAGTTCAGTTCCTGGGCAAAGCAGTTTGCATTTCACATGGCGCTAATACCCTTGGGAAAGGTATGAATCCATTTCTCCCTCCAGCTATGGGCAAGTAGCAGGGTAGACTGGGCTCTTTAACCATGGCTAGGTAACCAGTATGCGAAGGAAAACTCTGAATTCAAACATGTTAAACACCACTTAAGAAATTGACCTTGTGTCACATCCTGCTTGTGTGGAGGGGTTGGTATATATATATATATATATATATATATATATATATATATATATATAGTGACTCTTCTATTCTATATGACCAATGTGGTAGGGTCTATAAAGGTCATGGGTACAAGCCTATATGGCGGTCAAGCCCTCCCCCCCTTGTCTAGTACATCTTTGTGGATGCCAGACCAAAGAGACAGCTTCCCAGGCTGACTTTAAATAGTCAGCTTGTAGTGCAACCAGAGCTCGACATTAATGTCGTCCCGGGATGATCAATATGTCATCCAGGACAGTTTGCCGGGGATGGTAAAACTTTTTCCTAAAAGTTAGTACTAAATTCCAATATTGGCCGTCCAGTGATTGCCCGAATGCTGATCTCAAAATGAGGCTACGGCACCGCAGGTCTATTCTCAAAGCCATGTAATGAATAATGGTGGAGGGAGATAGTTTAAAAGGACCGAATTATGTACTACTAACCCTACTCAGGGTAACTTAAAGTAAAAAACGTTTTTTTTTTTTTTTTTTTTTTTTTTTAAGCTCAAAACACACTAGGACATGGATTTTTTTTTGTCCAAATATCCAGAATTATCACTGCTTCTGCTTTTCTTAATGTTTTATTACATGTTATTATGCTACTGATGACTGACAAGTATAGATGATGCTAATGAATTAAACAAAAATATTTTGATTTTGGGACGGTCCAAACCCCATTTGGGACGGTTGATAATTTTTGTTCGGGACGGTCATGAAAAAAGTTAGTGTCAGGGCCTGAGTGCCACCTAATGGCAAATCCTGGCGGCAAGGGAAGATAACTCTTTTCCAGTCAACTTCATCCTCCAGAGGAAGACAATTGCTGCAATGTGTTTACTCCCACTAGAGAAGCAAGAACGAAGTCATAAGTGACGTTCTCCTATGTAAACCAACAAATGGGTACGCCAGTGTGGGCTGTCCAGCAAATACCTACATTGACCAGCTTTGCATGGATACTGGATGCTGTGCAGAGGACCTCTAGAAATAAATAGATGATAGGGACAGTTGGCAAGAGATTGTCATGGATATCTGTGCTACTAGTGCATGTTCATGATGACAAGCAGAATGGGACACAAGGTTATTTTTTTTTTTTTTTTTTCAGCAGCAGAAAATAGCTGGGGCCGGTTTAGCTCAGTCGGTAGACTATCTGCCTTGGAACCACAATGTTCCAGGTTCAATCCTGGCTTATATTGAAGTCAATCAGTCAGTATACTGTTGGTTTGGACAACAGCAACTGGCTTAGCACAACTGAACTAGTGCCCTAGACAGCTGGTACTCATGGAACTCAAGAATAGTCCATTAATGTATTTGGGTGATTCCATTCTTTGAGTCCTGGTTGGCTGCTTGGTTTCTATTGTTATGAGGCTTCATAAATACTCTGGCATTCTGCAGTAGGATTGCAACAAGATTAGATCCGTATTGAGTTACAGCTACTTGTTGCCTTGTCTTACCAATTGGACGGTAATTGGAACTTAATAGGATTATTCTACAGCTTAGATCTGTGTTGTAAAGTGGGTAGCTAATGGTAGGTGTGACATCCACCCCAGATGCAAAAACAATTATTCTATAAATAAATATTGGTATTAGAAGCCAATGAAGCTGGTGATTTGGTATTTTCCTTCCTTGTGCATCTGAACATTCTTGCAAAACGTTAGGATGACAAATTGCCAAGTGAGTCAATGACACCAGAACAATGGAATAATAATATAACCACTAGCAGGACCTGTGCATATACCACAGTATGATAATTCAATCATTACAATGTTTGATATGTTTACTTAAGAGCTATTGCCAAATAGTTCAATATGTAAAAACATATAATAATATTGATTTTAACTCTCTCACTCTGATCCAGGGTGGTAGTACCTGTTAGGGGGTGTCATCTATGGGTTAAATAAAAAAAATGCATTTGTTTATTTAAACTAAAACCAAGACATTAAACAAACATGAATTTAAAAAAAAATCTTAGTATCTAAAGTAATATAGATAAATATGAACAAATTGAGATAGATAAATATGAAGATGGATAGTTTTGAATAGACTGAGCTGGGTCGTTATTTTAATAGTCACCGGGACACACTTCCTCATAAATTACCCCCTACTCTAATAATCTTTCTGTGTAGCATGTTCTTTTTCTTCCCTTTTATCAATGACTTAAGAATATTCACCATTATCTTTAGCATTTTGATTTATAAACAAACATTTCCTTAAAACTTTGCCTACCAAATTTCTCTCATGGCTGTGCAAAATTTTCTTGGTATTTTTTTTTTTTTTTTTCTCATTCAACTGGTACCCTATAGCAAAAGGATAAAATACCAGTGACATGTGTGAGAGCCGCTGCAAGCTGATTATGGAAGGATCATAGTGGTGGGAGAACGGCTGTAAGTGGTTTAAAGTAGGCAAAGAGTTAATACATGCTGTGTATTCTCTCCAACACGGTGTCATTGCGACCATTGCTTCAAGAGTCTGATATTCTTTATGTCGCTACAGAAGTCTGAAGTTTTAATCCAAGTGTTAAACATGTGAGGTTCCTCACTATTTACAAAATTCTAAATATCACCAATCCAAACCACCCTGTCAGCTGGGGCCACCTGTTAGCCATGGGTGGCAAGCCATGATGCTTAAGGATGGAACCCAGGTGGCTGAGGAGTGTTACACTGGACCCGTCAAAGAACACAAACACTTGTATTTAGGAAAATGTAAGATGAGATGTTTATTCCCTCGGTTGTGTACAGCTGAGAGTTGTTGGCAGGGTTACGCAAACGTGGAGCCTTCGGGAGTTCTTTTAAAGTGATCTCGAACCTGATCGTCGTCTCACTAATCGATCTCTACGGGCTTCTTTTATTGTAGTCTGACCCCCGGTGTCACGCCTCTTTGTTCGTGACACTACGCAATTTTTCTGTAGACACGCCTCTTCGCTCACGCAGGCTGTTTTCATTGGCTATGGGCTACACCTACAGATTTCTGCACCTAAATCCTGTCAAATGTTCACCTGCATTTCCAGGTGCAAAAGGTCGGGTCAGGCTGCACCTGACCCCCATGCACTTCCTATTCAGCCTGGTCCTTGGGTGCACTGATCAGACAATATATTACAGGAGCAGTCCATGACCTTTGACACTTCACTTTGGCTATTACTTGGGCTAAACGGGGGGTCGGAGAGAGTCCCTCTCCGATCAATTGGTTATTCACGTCAAGCCCTAGCACCTATATGATTGTCCCATACCTATTGCCAAGCCCCAACCCCTTTTTATCATATGGGTGCTAGAAGGCGGTGACTGAGGATCTTCATGTCCTGAGAATGACGTTAAACTCTATTTGATGTGAGGTTCCAATTTTGGAGGTCTGGGTAATGTGGAGCACCCCTTCATCCCCATTGCTCCCAGGTCCACTCTGACCCAGAGTGGTAGTACCTGCTAGGGCCCCATCTATGAGTTAAATAGAAAAACATCAGTTTATAAAAATTGAGTATTCATTAAGAATGAATTTATTTCAAAACTTTGTCAGCATTAAATGACCCACTGAGGTTGATATGCCGTAAAACAAACCAAATCAAAAATTCTTGTCAAGGTTTATGATTGGTTTTAACTGCATGTCAACCTCTTTGGTAGTTTTTGTATCAGTACTACTGTATGGCTGCACTACTTGGACCCTAATGAAGCACCTGGAGAATAAGCTAGATGGGAGCTGCACAAGAATGCTGCATGCAATCTTAAACAAGACCTGGAAACAACACCCCACGAGAAAACAACTGTACAGCCACCTGCTGCATATTACATGAAACTATCCGTGTGAGGCAAATAAGACACACTGGGCGCTGCTGGAGAAGCAAGGATGAATTCATAAGTGACATTCTTCTGTGGAAGCCATCACTTGGGTACGCCAGGGTAGGCCGTCCAGCAAAGACATACATAGACCAACTCTGCCCGGATACTGTGCAGGGTACCTCCCAGAGGCAATGAATGATAGGGACTGTTGGCAAGAGATTGTCATGGATATCTGTGCTACTAGTGCGACATGATGATGATGATGATGCTTAGAGGTTATGTTCACCAAACATTTACTCTCTCCCTCTCACTATAACTTTCTATACTTCACTTTCTTTCCCATGCTTTTTATTTTCTGTTTACTCAACTGATACTTAATGTTACCATAACAACAGACCATCTCCTTCCTATATCAGGAGATCATCTTGCTTCAATAAGTCCCATTGTATTTTATAAGTAGATACTTATTAATAATATTGAGTTAATCTTATCAGTAAGTTAAAATTCTTTCCTACATATCAAAATATCTTTTGCCACTTATATATATTTTTTTGTTTTTAGTTGTATTTTGTTACTTCTAATTTTAATAAAAAAAACAACTTAATAGTAATAAAAATAATAATGAAATTTATTGTGTACAGTGCTCAGGTGCACCACAACTCATCAAAGTCTCATGTCCAGTACACAGAATAATATAGTGTCAGGAACAAGAACAGTTTACAGTAGTAATATGCATGTATGTATGTATGTATGTATGTATGTATGTATGTGTGTGCGGAGAGCGGCATCAGGTATAGTGTCTATTCAAAACTATCCATCTTCATATCTATCTATCTATCTATCTATCAAATACTAAGATTTTCTTTTATTACGATAAATAAACAAGAATTATGACAAATTACGATAAATAAACACAAATTACAACAAATTTCTATAAATAAACAAGAATTAAGACGAAAAGAGACCCCCCACTCCTAAAATACATTTAATGCCCTTTCAAGTTTTCTTTCAAGTTACACGGATGTGGCGCCAAAGCTTGGGGTCGTTATTTTAAAATTCACTGGGCAGCAATTCCGGAGACAGGGGACCGGGACGCACTTCCCCATTAAAATTTCTTTTCGCTCCGACCTTTTTTTTTTTCTTTTTTTTTTTTTCAAAAGCAAATTATGATTTTATTTTATTTTATTTTTTTTTTTTTTTTTTTTTTTTTTTATTTAAAAATTTTTTTTTTACTGACCTCCCAAAAGAAGTTTTATGAATCTTGAAATATGATCTGGAGTTTGTATTAAGATATTTGATC
>CM042166.1:86269670-86308907 GCA_023376005.1 Doryteuthis pealeii
TATCTCAGTCTATTCAAAACTATATATTCATCTTCATATCTAAACAAGAATTACGACAAATTGTGATAAATAAACAAGAATTACGACGAGCTGGGGTTATTTTGATAGTCAGCGGGTAGCGGTTTTTGAGGCGGGAGATCGGGACGCACTTCCTCATAAATTGCCGAATTTTTTGCCAATTTTCAGAAGTGATTCATTAATTTTTTTTTAATTAAACACTAATTTTTTTTTAAATCCTGGTTGACATTTTAGGCGTTTAATTGTTCACAGAATCCAGTTGGTAAATCCGAATCTCTGTATGTCTCATAAATATGTAAGTTTTTTTAAGAGGAGATATTCACAGGTCATTTTTCTTTAAGGAAATTCTTTTTGTTTGTATAATTGTGTGTGTGTTGAATATTATTCCTGGTTTCTCCATACCAATTCTATGTGATCCCTCTCTCAGTTGAGAGTACAGAATCTGCTTTGGTAGTCTGTTATCCCTAAGTCTGTTTAAGTAGCCAGCCCATCTCGGGTTGCGTTGGACAAGTATTTCGTGTAGGCCAGGGAGTCCAGTTCTCTTCAGGATGGTCCTGTTTGAAACCTGTTGCCACCACTTGACATTTGATATACTGTGCATATTAAACTGCCCTTTATATATGTATAAATTGATAGATCAATCCATAAAATCCTTTCAGAAGGGGAAAAGAACCCTTAGATTTTTTTTTTTGTCGACTATTTCTTATAATAATAATAAATTTTTTGTGTACAGTGCTCAGGTGCACCACAACTCATCAAAGTCTCATGTCTAGTACATAGAATAATGTATTAGTGTCAGGAACATGAACAGTTTACAGTAATAATATGCATGTATGTGTGCGTGTGTGTGGAGAGGGGCATCAGGTATGGTGTTGGTGGACTACAGGAAGCATGGAGGCCTTGAAAGATGCAGTGTTTCGGCAGCCTTTTAGTGTCTTCAAAAAAAATAATAAAAACTGATTATTGAATATGGAGGAATTCTACCCTTCTCCTTCTTCTCTCTCCCTCCTCCTCCTCCTCTTCTCCTCTCCATCCTCCTTCTCCTCTCCATCCTCCTTCTCCTCTCCATCCTCCTTCTTCTCCTTCTTCTCCCCCTCCTCCCCCTCACTAGAAATTAATACAGATTTAAGTTCCTTTCTTCCCTAACTGATCACTTATATTAAGATTGTCCTCCTTGGATATTTTACCATTTATTTTAAATTAAAATCACCATAACTATTTGTACAATTCATTAAGACTACTTGTATACTAAACATAAAATATTTATAATTTTTTTTTTTCTGCTTTTTATTTGGCTAAAATATGTATATTTAATTTATATATACAATGAAATGTGCTGCTTGAAATATTTGTTGATTTAATTAATGAATAAAACAAAGGATCTATAATTAATTCTTGGTTAATAAATGTAATTATGTGAGTGTGTCTGTGTATAATAAATATGAAAAATGTGTATAAAAAGATGGTAGCTATAACGCTTGAAAACCACATATGGAACTACAAAGACCAAGGAACTCTGTCTGTCTGTTGTGTGAATCTGTATGTCTGGAGGAAACTTAAAAAATAACACAATTAATGACAAAGTAAATATATATATCAGCAGGGCTTGGTTTTTGAGCAAAAATAATCGATTTGATTTATATTCGTGAAGATAATCAAAATAAAAAAAAAAAAATTAAAATTATAACAGCATGGATTTTTTATTTTATTTAGTATTTTAGATAGTAGACATTAACATTTCTTTTCAGAGTAGCTGGATCAATGCATTTTTTTTTTTACATAGGGATTTAAATGGAGCATCCCACGGGGATTCAACTCGTGATTCGGTAATAATGGATCTGCAGGACTAACTTAAAAAAAAAAATCCTTCTCTACCCAGGTGAGGCCGGGTAGCCACTGCTAGTATAATAGGGAGTGGAAGATTTTAGACCAATCCCAAATCAATGGATCCAAGAGATGTGGACTATGCTCTACAGAAAAATTGCGGATCCTACAAGGACTAGCTTCACCAAACAAACAATATAAATGCTAAATCGGAAATATTCACAGCTTGTCCACACAGAAAGAAATATTTTTATTAAACTTTTGTTCTGGAAAAATAACGCAATCAACCAGCTTTTTTTTAAAAGGAAAAAATGTTAACATCATGCACGCATGAGGATGATACACGGTCAAATAAAGCAAGAATCTTATTCATAATGGATATTCATTTGGATATCATTTACAAGGTGATTTGTCTGATGATAAGCATGCTTTGAAACCAATGGTAACAAATTAGCCATTAAATGTATAGATTATAATAATGGATATTCATTTGGATGTCATTTACAAGGTGATTTATCTGATAAACATCTTGTTCTTTGAAACCAGCGGTGGTAATTTATGAGGAAGTGCATCCCGGTCCCCTGCCTCCGAAATTAATTTTTTCCATTTGAAAGAAAAAAACATTAAACCTTTTTTGTCTTAATTCTTATTTCTTCTTTTTTTTTTTTTTTTTTTTTTTTTTTTTTTTTGTCGTAATTCTTATCGTAATTTGTCGTAATTCTTGTTTATTTATAGAAATTTGTCCTCTTCCTCATAAATTAAACAAGAATTAAGACAAAAAAGAGCCCCCCCCCCAAATACATTTAACGCCCTAAGTTGGTTGTTTTCTTTCAAGTAACACCGATGTGGCGCCGAAGGTTGGGGTTGTATTTAAAATTCACCGGGTAGCAATTTCGGAGGCAGGGGACCGGGACGCACTTCCTCATAAATTACCCCAGCGGTCACTAATAAGCCATTAAATGTATAGATTATCTATAAACAATGGAGCATCACGGCTTACGGCACAATATTTTTATGCTATATACACCCAAAATTTGAGTAAGCAATTTTAAAAATTGTTTTTTACTCTCGTCCTTTTTTTTTTTTTTTTTTTACAGTAACAAGAAGTTAACTAAAAAGTTTACAAATAAATAAATACCTATGATTTTGTGGAAAATATTCAAAATAATTGTTTGATTATTACATGCATGCAACATTTTATTTGAGAGGGACGGGGCTCAGTTTTCATTTCAAATTGTTTTTTTTTTTTTTTGTTTTTTACTCCTTTAATAAATATGAGGATTTGTCTTACTTATGATACAAACCCTCTGACATTGAATTTTTAACTCCCATCCTCTCAGGCAATGTCTTTCAAAAATTAATTTTTACGATGCCCGGAAGGTGTTTTCTGTTGCTAGTATATATTCAATGTACTTATTCTGTATTGTGCAATGCATAAAAATAGGTTTATATTTATAAATGGATAGATCTCTTTATCAGATCGAATTTCTTTTATTGCATTATCAAAATGTACACAATATTCTTGATTAAATAAATTGGAACGATGAACAAGAGAACTTCAACGTCTCAATATCTATATATTTTACTAGCATCATTTTAATTAAAATGACAATATTATCTATACTATACCTATGATTTTGTGTAAAATTGATGTGGAAAATATTCAAAATAATTATTTGATTATTACATGCATGCAACATTTTATTTGAGAGGGACGGGGCTCAGTTTTCATTTCAAATTGTTTTTTTTTTTCTTTTACTCCTTTAATAGATATGAGGTTTTGTCTTACTTATTATACAAACCCTCTGACATTGAATTTTTAACTCCCACCCTCTCGGGAAATGTCTGTCAAAACTTAATTTTTACGACGCCCGGAAGGTGTTTTCTGTTGCTAGTAATAATAATAGATATACATATGATAATGTTGGTTGATGTTTAGTTCAAGAATTTCGCCAGAGATTATTATACTTTAGTTATTGAACTATTTCGCAATAGCTCTTAAGTAAACCAATCAAATAGTTGTAATAGCCAATTTTTTACTTTTCCTAAACTTTTCCACATTTTTAAAAAAATCTTTTTTTTTCTTAACTATCCTTGGCATTTTAGTCTTGGAAGACTATTAAAAAGTTTTTGCGCCCCTGAAGTTACAGCGCCTCCTGTGACTGTGAAGTCCAATGTTTGAGAAACATTCTCGACCACAGATGTCGTATGTTAAGATGTTGATGTGCCGGTGCTTTGTTGCTGCTGCTCTCTTCTGGACCTCCTAGCTTCATGGTCTTATGCCAGGGTGGCTGAAATTCCAATGATGGTTAAGAAAAAAAAAAAAAACTTTTCTGCATTTTTTTTTTTTTTTTCCCCCCCCCCCCCCTTTTCCTTAACTATCAGTCTTTAACTCTTAACATCCTATACCACCTCATTCCACCCGTCCGGAAGTCACATTCAGTTTCCTAATCTACCCTAAATGATAGCCTTTGTTTGAATGTAATATTAAACATATTTAGAAGTCTTTGATTTAAGGGAAATAACAGGCAACTTTAAATAAAAAGGCCATTTTTAGTCATTTATTGATAAATCCTGATAGGAATAGAGCTATGGACTTGGAAAATTCTCAACAGGATGTTAAGAGTTAATATAACTTTCTGTTTGACTTTGTTATCTGATATCTTAACTTTCGGTAAAAATGATGTCAAATTCTGGCTTTTAGTTTCAAACATAGACACTCGGCCTTTTTCTTGCTTGTACTTTCCAGCCCCCTATTCTTAACCCAGTATTCCCCCCACCCCAACTCGGTGACCCTAAATTCTGGGATCCTTGTGTGAAGCCGTGGGAAAATCAGTGTTACTCTTTTCAAAACATCAACAAATTTATTGTTTCTTGTTTTGACCTTTCGACCTTTTTTTTTCACTAGTTCTTCCCCAAAAACCCTTCTCTTTAACTGCACATCTAAACGGATTAATGAGGTAACATTTCTCAGAATTGGTTAAAATTTTTTTTTTTTTTTTTCTTTCTTTGTGTTCTGGGGGGTCTGCCTAATGTCATTGTTAACAGTACTATGTTTATATATTTTGGAATTACACATATTAGAACTCTTGTAAATTTGGCATATGAAAACGGAACCATGAATATTTTTTTTTTTCTTTTACTTTTCTCTGTTGCATAATTCTAACTACCAACCCCTACACACACACCTGGTAAATTCAATATTTGAAAATGGAATTTTTTTTTTTTTAATATTTAAAATTTTTTTTTCTCTTACTTTTGTCTATTGCATAATTCTGACACCCCCTGCCCATGGTAAATTCAACATTTGAAAATGGAACCACATTTTTTTTTTTTCTCTATTGAATAAGTCTATACCCCCACCCCCCATGCACTGGTAAAATTTGGTATTTAAAAACTGAACCACAAATCTTTTTACTTTTTTATTTTATTTTATTTTTTTTTTTTTCATTTTATTTTTTTTTTTATTGCATAATACTATACTCCCAACCCCCTTGGTAAATTTGGCATCTAAAAACGAAACCACAAATTAAAAATTTTTTTTTCTTTTATTGCATAATTCTAAACCCCCTCTCCCTCTCCTCTGGTAAATTCAGCGTCTAAAAACAGAACCACAAATTTCATTTTTTATTTTCACTTCCCTCTATTTTCTAATCCTGACCCCCCTCCCCACATTTTTGGTAAATTCAGCATCTGAAAATGGAACCACAATTATTCTTTATTGCATAATTCTGATTCCCTCCTCTTCTGAGTGTTGGGGTGGGGGGAGTCATAATTATGCAAAAAAAAAAAAAAATAGTTTGGGTTGGCAGAAAGACATGTAATCAATTATTTTTATGCTTTGATGAGTATTTATTTCTTTTTTTTTTCTTTTTTTTCTTTTTTTTTGTTGTA
The DNA here is from genome assembly GCA_023376005.1 of Doryteuthis pealeii. Lineage (NCBI taxonomy): Eukaryota > Metazoa > Mollusca > Cephalopoda > Myopsida > Loliginidae > Doryteuthis > Doryteuthis pealeii. The sequence continues at coordinate 86,275,407 of CM042166.1, forward strand.
AAAAAGTCAAAATCACTTTTTTTATTGATTTCTAATCAATAATTGATTCCTCGTAACATTTTAATTGCTAATTAGCTAATTATTGATTATCATTAACAACTCTTTTCTAAAAAAAAAAAAAAAAAAAAAAAAAAAAAAATTTTTTCTCCGTATTTGTAGGCTAGTGGTAATTTAGGTCAACACATGCCTGCCCCAGTCAGAGACTCCAGTTGCATGTTTGCCAGGTCTTTAACTTAGGATAGTAGGATAGTCTTGATCTACAGCCAAAATATTTTAGTGAGCAAAGTAACCAAGACGTATTTTCACTGTATCAATAACCTTCTCATGATACGCAGAAACTAATTGCTTCACAATTTTTTCTGCCCGGCTGTAATTTCTGCTGCAAAACTTAGAAAAACTTTTACAGAATTTTTAGAAAGCATTAAAAAAAAAAAAAAAAAAAAAAAAAATTTAAATATAGTATATATTTTTGACAAATTAAAATCTTGATTTTATTATTTCTTGTACAATGTTTTTGGTGTAAATTACAATGGCACCAAAAGAAAATGGTTTATTTAGAACAGGAGTTCCTGACAAAAATCAATTGGCTGGTCACGTCAAGCCCTAGCACCTATATGATTGCCCTAACCCTATTTTGTAACGTTTTTTTTTTTTTTTTTTTTTTTTTCATTCATCATGTAACCTCCAATCCCTTTAAATGTCTACATAGAATTTCCTTCAAGATCAAAAGTCATTTCAATAAATTCTTCTTTAATAAAGGCATCTTGGATTTACACTTTCCATTTTAACATCAAATCGAAATAATCCATTCTGGAATTTCCATATTTAAAAGATTCTTCAATCGAACTTTAAAGTCTTGTAAATTCTTAATGTATTTAGATAAACAAGTCATTTTCTTCTAGTTGAATCAGAACCAAAGTAAACTTGTATAAACCAAGTTTAATCTGGAATGCCAAAATAGCAGCTCTTTCTATTGGGATTTATAAATACAGACTAAAAGTACATTGCCCCCTGCTGTGCCCCCCATGTGCTTTTATTCACCCCCAGGGTTTTCTATATGAACCACTTTGAGCAGTTCTGCGTTGACAAAAAAAGAGAAAGGGTTCTGATTCTGAAGATTTTTAAGGTGTTGTTTCAGTTTAACAGAATTCACGCTCAGAATTGTGGAGGCATGGAATAAAATGCCCGCGTCTGTTGTAGGCTGCTGAAACACTGAATCTTTCAAAGCCTCCATGCTTTCTGTAGTCCACCGACACTATACCTGATGCCCCTCTCCACACACATATGCACACACTCATGTATATTATTACTGTACACTGTTCATGTTCCTGACACTAATACATTATTCTGTGTACTTGACATGAGACGTTGATGAGTTGTGGTGTACCTAAGCACTGTACACATACATGTATATTATTACTGTACTCTGTTCATGTTCCTGACACTAATACGTTATTCTGTGTACTTGACATGAGACTTTGATGAGTTGTGGTGTACCTGAGCACTGTACACAAGAAATTTCATTATTATTTTATGATAGATGTTGACTCCAAATAATTCTTGGGTGTTTGCAATTCACCTTTTAACCCTTTCACTGGCAGATAATATTTTTTAAATCTTTGTAGAGCGGATGAATTTATTTTTAAAACAAAAAAAAAAACAAAAAAAATCAAAACCCTAACTTGCAAACTATAGGATACGTTCAAACAAGTCAATTAATCATAGATATAACAAAAACAAAACCTGATAATTTGATAATCAATTGTGTATCACAGTATGATAAAATGAAAAGAATAAATCAGTGAATTTTAATTATGACAGATGGTAAGACTCGCTCTAGAGAATCTGTGCTGTTAGCATGACTTGATAATGATGTCGATTATCCCTTCCCTCCCAAATGGGGAGTCCCTGTGGAATAATGACTAATGTGCTGTACTGAACGTTATGGTTAGATCCCTTTTGGACTAATACACTTGGGAAAGGTATGAATGTTCTCATCCTCCCCAGTTATGAACCTTCTCACCCTCCCCAGTTATGAACCACCCCACCGCCACAGTTATGAACCCCCTCACCCCCCGAGTTATAGGTTAAATAGTACCTCTATTCTTCTAAAAGAATGGCTTTGACTTTAAATAACCCATGAAGGTTGATATGCCATTAAACAAAGAAACCAAACCATTTCTATTTGAACTTGAAATTCTTTGTATTATTAAGTTTCTTTTGGACTGTTGTCTTCATCTTTATATACAGTTTCGGTTGATGTGCTCTGGTCTTCTTCAGTGTCCTATTGGGACACATGCCACAACGGTTGAGTTAATACAGTTCTAAGTTAAAATCATAGGTTGTAGGTTCAATCCTGACTCTAGGTGAAAAACTAACCGAGTATACTTAACATAGCTTAACACTTTTACCTGGTCATGGTTAACGGAATGAGAATAGTCTACTCTGGTGGATTGAATAAAGAATTTGGTTCAAAGTTCTGTGAAAGCTCTCAATTCCATGGTGAAGGCTCCCAAATTTGACAAAAAGGTTTCAGAGTTTAACAAGAAACACCTGAAGAAGTGCATAGATCACATCGGCTGAAACGTTGTGTATATAACAATAAAGATGAGGACAACAATCTGAAAAATACAAATAATACAAATAATCAAGCCTCATTTCAGAAATAAAAATAAACACCTAAAAGAAGGCAGGAGGGCACATTGACCGTAATATTGTGTATATAACAATAAAGATGAGGACAACAATCTGAAAAATCTAAATAATACAAATTATCAAGCCTCATTTCAAAACGTTGACAAAAAACACTTGAAGAAGGCCAGTGGTGAAATGCTGTGTATATAACAATAAAGATGAGGACAACAATCTGAAAAATCTAAATAATACAAATTATCAAGCCTCATTTAAAAAATGCAGACATAATTAAAAAATCTTTCTTTTAAATTTCCAGACTCCATTTATAGAGTGTAGAAATTCTTTCACATAAAATATATTTATTTTATTTGGTAAAAAAGAAATTTATGAGAATTTTTTTTTTTTTTTTTTTTTTTTTTTTTTTTTCAATCTTTTTTTAAAATAGATTTTGTTGATTCGTCAATTTTAATCTTGGTTTCTACCATTCTAAGAAGTCTCATATTTCTTGGGTTTTATTGATTTATTTTCTGAGATTTTAGATTTTGTTAAAAATGTAATTCTAATTTCTAGAATCCTGTCTGTCTTCAAAATTGCTCGTCACGTGTGTTGCATTGTCTCCTCTTCTGACAAAAATGGATTCTTCTCATAAAACATTCTTCAACTTATATCATCATTAGGTTTATCAAATATCAGGTTTTTAGGAAATTGAAAAGAAATAAAAAAAAAAGTTCTGCATTACAATAGCACAAGCAGCATTTATTTTCTTTGTGTGTGTGTGTGTATATATATATATATATATATATATATATATATATATATATATATATATAATCTTATTATAATGGAGATTGTGTGTTTTTCTGTCTGTAACCGAAACTATATTCCTACTCAAGTCACAATTCTCTTAGTTATAGACATCACATTCTCCATGATTTTTTTTTTATCTAAATCTAAACCTCAATTATTAATAAAATTGTCTTACATTATTAATACTGTTAACTATGTCTACATACTGACAACATGCAATTATATTTATATATACAACGAAATAGCGCTTTACAATGTGAACGGGAAGGCTAATTTGCATATTAATATTAAAAATTCGAATTTGATAAATATGTGCTTAGTATTATTGATTTCTAACTGTTTGGTTTTATTTTAATGAATATTAGCAAAAATCTCTTCAATGAATCTTAAATGAAATCCATTAACAAGATAAAATAACTGTCATTTTATTCTTTACTTCCTCTTATAACTAAATACTTAAATTAGAAAAAAATAACAATGAAAGACGAGAGTGATGGAAGAGTAAGTTTCAGTTGTTCCATTTTTTATTATACTCCCTCTGTTTCAAATCTTTTTATCTGTATTCTTATTTAGTTTCATTAGCCTTTCTAATTTAATACAATATTTTATTACATTAAAACTTAAATACTTGCACCCGGAGGGTGCATATATTTGCTAGTATATATAATAAATAAAAGGAAGTGAATCTGACGGTATGTAGTATAATAAGAATTGAGAAAACACAGGTTTAAATGAGTTAAGTGGTGAGTTTATTGGCCGACGCTGCAGTGTTTCGATCTATTAATCAGATCATCTTCAGGGCTTTTTTTGGTATGTGGAAGGTGATAAAAATTTCTCAAAGGAGAAAGGCGAGTAATAGTCCTTGTTTATCGGTCTGTTTAAAATTTGAAGTCTGAGAAAAAAGAACGTTGAAAGAAAAAAGAACTGCAAAAAAGAATATTTGACTTCATATTTCAAACCGTTCATTTTTTTTTCAACCTTCTTTTTTCTCAGACTTCAATTGTTTGGTCATGTCAAGCCCTACACCTATATAATTGCCTAAACCCTATTGCCCTTATGGTAAGTGCCCAACCCTTTTTATCATACATGTGCAAGAAGGTGTTGGCTGAGGGTCATCTAATGGTGAAGTTCAAATTCTGGAGCTTTGGGGAGTGTGGATTACTCCTTCATCACCATTACTCCCAGGTCCACTCTGCCCTGGAGTGGTCGTACCTTTTTAGGATCCTATCCAGTGTTCAACATTAATGCTGTCCTGTCGGCCCAGGGACGATAAAAATTACATCCGGGATGATTAATACCTCATCTGGGACAGTTTACCGGGGACGGTAAAAATTTTTCCTAAAAGTTAGTACTACATTCCAATATTGGCTGTCTAGTGATTGCCCGAATGCTACCTCAAAATGAGGCTACGGCACCGCAGGTCTATTCTCAAAGCCATGTAATGAATAATGGTGGAGGGAGATAGTTTAAAAGGACCGAATTATGTACTACTAACCCTACTCAGGGTAACTTAAAGTAAATAAATATTTCTTTTAGCTCAAAACACACTAGGAAATGGATTTTTTGTCCAAATATCCAGAATTATCACTGCTTCAGTTTTTCTTAATGTTTTATTACATGTTATTATGCTACTGATGACTGACAAGTATAGATGATGCTAATGAATTAAACAAAAATATTTTGATTTCGGGACGGTCCAAACCCCATTCGGGACGGTTGATAATTTTTGTTCGGGACGGTCATGAAAAAAGTTAGTGTCAGGGCCTGGTCCTATCTATGGGTTAAATAGAGAAAAATGAGTTTAAAAAATGTTTTTGAAAAAAGAAAAAAAGCCCCCATGAAGTGTGAATAATACAAAACATCTTTGGCATAAAATAACCCGTCAAGGGTTGACATGCCGTAAAATCCAACCAACCTAGAATAATGAATTTACTGTATGAGAAGTCAAAATTTTCAACATAACTGTTGAGGGTAATTACATTGTACACTTAGTGGCTCGTGCTCGTGTTTCAATTACTTGCACGGCCGTTGGTCTAGACTGTAAATAAGCAGGTAATTAGAGTAAAGGAACTGAATTTGTTTGGGGGGAGGTGAGGAGTTGGGGGGGGAAATAGACGCAAAACTTGGGTTGATAATTTTTAACTGCCTTAGCAATGTTTTTGCTATGAAATGTAAATGTCAGATTTTTACTGACTTGTTATATATATTATATTATATTATATATACTAGCAAATATATGCACCCTCCGGGTGCAAGTATTTTAGTTAAATTTTATAATAAAATATCATATTAAATTAGAAAGGCTAATGGAACTGAATAAGAATGTAGATAAAAAGATTTTGAACAGAGGGGGTATGATTGAAAAATAGAACAACTTTGAAACTAACTCTTCCATCATTTTCCGTTACTCCCGTCTTTCATTGGTAAATTTTCCTAATTAAACTGTTTAGTTAAAATAGGAAGTAAAGAATAATATTACAGTTATTTCTTCTTGTTAAGGGATTTCTTTTAAGATTTATTGAAGAGATTTTTGCTCATATTCAATAAGATAAAACCAAACAATTAGAAATCAATAATACTAAGCATATATTTATTAAAATCAATTTTTTAAGATCAATATGCAAATTAGCCTTCCCATTCATGCTGTAAACCTCTATTTTGTTGTATATATAAATACAATTGCATGTTACAAGTATGTAGATATGGTCAACAGTGGCTTCGGCGTCTGGACCATTGATATAATTAACGGCGTCGATCCCAGGGGGCCATCCCCCCAGGCAACACCTGCCCCCTCGATTTAAAGGGGCAGGGCTGGGTTTATTGCCCAGTGCCTGAGGGGGAATGCCGACGGGATCGACGCAATTTTTTCACCTGCCACTCCATGAGCTTCGGTTTGTGGGTGGTCCCACGTTAATAGGGACTTTGTGCCTGACCCGTACAAGTGGGGTACGCGGTAAATACAGTATGTAGATATGGTCAACAGTGTAAGTAATGTAAAACAATTTTATTAATAATTGAGGTTTAAATAAAAATAAAATCATGGAGAATATGATGTAAATAACTAAAGGAATTGTGACTTGTATAGTAATATAGTTTCGGTTACAGACAGACAAACCCACAATCTCCATTATAATAAGATAATCCTTGTGTTTTCTGCTCCTACACTTGATATTACTACAGCATAAATACCAGTAACTTGTCACAGCAAATTGTAAAGAGACTATGGATAAAGTTTTTTCTTCATGGTGATGTTCTCATTAAATGGCAAACGTCTTAAATTAGTAGACCAGTTCATCATATACCTCGGTAGCAATATCTCCTCTACTGAAACCGATGTAAACATATACATGGACTTGTATATTTCTGAAACCTACAGACTAGGATTAATCAACTGTATTCTGTGAACACCAGAACCCCTACAATGGCGACAAGAAGTTTAACACCTGTAGCCTGCAGAAATTTATCTCCAGTTCCAACCGCCCTGTCTGTTGGAGCGTTAGAATGCACCGACTGCACCTCTGCAGAGGGGTAAGACTCCCCCAATGGGGTCATCTGTTGGCCGTAGGTGGTGACCCGTGATACTTAAGGATAGAACCCAGGTGGATGAGCAGTCCATGACTTGCAATATTCCACTTTAGGCTTTTCTTGGGCTAGACGGGCGGTCGGAGAGGGCCCCCTCCGATCAATCGGCTGACCATGTCAAGCACTAGCACCTATATGATTGCCCCAACCCTATTGCCCATATGGCAACCCCCAATTTCTTATATGTGTGCTAGAAGGCGGTGGCTGAGGGTCTATATGTCCTGGGAATGACGTTAAACTCTATCTGATGGTGAGGTTCCAGTTTTGGAGGCTTGGGGAATGTGGAGCACCCCTTCATCATCATTGCTCCCTGGTCCACTCTGACCGGAGTGGTAGTACCTGTTAGGGTCCCATCTCTGGGTTGAATAGAAAAACATGAGTTGATAAACAAAATTGTATTATGCATTAATTATGCATTGTATTATGAATTTATTTCACAACATTGTCGGCATTAAATGACCCACTGAGGTTGATATGCTGTAAAACAAACCAAACCAAACCAGTTCCAACTTCTGACCACCTGTTGGGAAATATCTGAATGTGGTTTTCATAGCGTGCAGTATGTCTAGAAGTGTCTTTAAATAGACTAGCAAGAATATGCACCCTCCGCTGGGCATAAGTATTTAAGTTTTAATGTAATGAATATATTAGAAAGACTAACAAAATTAAATAAGAACACATAAAAAGATTACTTATTTTGATTATATATTAATTGGTTTCTATTTAAAATCATTCATAGGATTAAGTTTAATAAGCTGGAGAATAAAACAATAATATTAGAGATCAATAACATCAAGTAATTATTTATTGAACTTGGTTTTGTTTAAACCAGTTTACTTAGTGATATATAAGATACATTGCAGGATTTTAAATGCATTAATAACATGGGCTGTTTTGAGGCAAATCTCAAATTTTTATAGAGACATCGTTAATAAATAAGATTTATCTTATGTATTAATGATTTTGACTATTAATCAAATACTCATTGATAAACTTGTGCAATTCTTGTGGGTATTGGGACATCAGCAGTGTTGACTTTTCTTGTTATAGTTATTTACTAAGCCTTAGCTTAGATGTGGCACAAGGCCAGAAGTATGGGGCACCCAATGAGAATTGAACTCACTAACAATGGTTTGCGAAGCGAGCTTACTAACCATTACACCAAATGAGGTGCCCGACTTTTCTGGTTATAGTCATTTACTTAGCTTAGATATGGCACAAGGCCAGAAATATGGGGCTCCCAATGAGAATCGAACTCACTAACAATGGTTTGCGAAGCGAGCTTACTAACCATTACACCAAATGAGGTGCCCGACTTTTCTGGTTATAGTTATTTACTTAGCTTAGATATGGCACAAGGCCAGAAATATGGGGCTCCCAATGAGAATCGAACTCACTAACAATGGTTTGCGAAGCGAGCTTGCTAACCATTACACCACGTGAGGTGCCCGACTTTTCTGGTTATAAGGTGTGTCATAGATGCCTACTCTTATAGACTCGGCGATAATCATGTGACCAACCTATTGACCAATCACTGGCAGTATTCTGCTGCTGATATTATTATTTATACTGGCTGTTCTGGTCATACCTGCACATATTGCTTTGAACCTTCATGGACGACGGATCATAGGATTATATCACTGGACCTTTGACACTACATAGGATTCCATAACTCAGGACTTATTCACTTACCAAAGGATTCTATAACTCGGGACTTACTTATTTACTTTAAGTTCTTTACAACTGGCCAAGGATGGCGGCCAGATACTTAACAAGCAGTTACGTAGTTTTGGTTACAGACACACGCTGAATCTCCATTATAATAACTAGCAAATATATGCACCCTCCATAGGGTGCAAGTATTAAAGTTTTAATATAATAAAATATCATATTAAATTAGAAAGACTAATGAAACTGAATAAGAATGCAGATAAAAAAATTTGGAACAGAGGGGGTATGATTGAAAAATAGAACAACTTTGAAACTAACTCTTCCATCATTTTCTATTACTCCTGTCTTTCATTGGTAAATTTTCTTAATTTAACTATTTTGTTAAAATAGGAAATAAATAATAAAATTACAGATATTTCTTCTTGTTAATGGATTTCTTCTAAGATTTATCCCCAAGATTTTTGCTCATATTCAATAAGATAAAACCAAATAATTAGAAATTAATAATACTAAGCATATATTTATTAAAATCAAATTTTTAAGATTAATATGCAAATTAGCCTTCCCATTCACACTGTAATCCGCTATTTTGTTGTATATATAAATACAATTGCATGTTATTGGTATGTAGATATGGTCAACAGTGGCTTCGGCCTCTGGACCATTGCTATAATTAACGGCGTCGATCCCAGGGGGCCATCCCCCCAGGCAACACCTGCCCCCTCGATTTAAAGGGGCAGGGCTGGGTTTATTGCCCAGTGCCTGAGGCGCCCCCCTTGAGGGGGAATGCCAACGGGATCGACGCAATTTTTTCACCCGCCACCCCTGTGTCTCGGCTTGTGGGTGGTCCCACATAAATAGGGCCTTGTGCCTGACCCGTACAAGTGGAGTACGTGGAAAATATGTAGATATGGTCAACAGTCTTAATGATGTAAAACAATTTTATTAATAATTGAGGTTTAAATAAAAAATAAAATCAAGGAGAATGTGATGTCAATAACAAAGGGAATTGTGACTTGTATAGTAATATAGTTTGGTTACAGACAAACAAACCCCACAATCTCCATTATAATAAGATAAGAGATGAGATTTTAAGTGTTCAGTTGGTGGTGGATCTACTGGAGGGATTCCAACCAGAATTGTGATGTGCACTGTTGGACACATGTTGTCATATTATCCATTGTTGCGTGGTAATGTGACTGGTCGTTAGAACATGCTTGTGTTGGCGTCACTCTTCATGATTATAGTCATGGTCAGTCTTTTAATGACATCACAAGCTAATGACATGTCCAACTCCATCCAGTTTCAGTAGCGGAATCTCAATTATTTTTACTAGCAAAATAAAAAAACACCCTCTGGGCGATGTAAAAATAGATTTTTGAAACCTATTCCCTGAGGGGTGGGAGTTAAAAATTCAATGTCAGTGAGTTTGTACCCTAAGTAAGTAAAATCATCAAATTCATTAGAGGATTAAAAAAATAAAACAATTTGAAATGTAAACTTTAAATATGTATTAAAATAAAACAAACTATATATAGATATATAATACCAGTCATGTATTTATTAAAACTTGTTTTAAAAAACAATGAGGACTGTCTAATGTTGCATGTTCAAATTTTGAGTGTATTTATTCTATGTTATGACGATTTCGGGTAATGTGACGTAAGCAATGACGTAGTTTTTGTTACAGACAAAAATGTGAAGCAAATCTCCATTATTAATAGATTTTTTTTTTTTTTTTTATTGTAAGTAAGCAAAATTGTAAAAGAAAAAAAAATTCAAATGTTTTTTTTTTTTTTTTTTTTTCTTAGATTGAAATCTGCTTTTCTTTTGTACTGAACATACTTACGGTAATGCACTATAAAGCGTTTGCTACATAATACTTTTTTTATATTTCTGCATCTACAAGTTGCAGGAATCAGTACAGTTGGTAGCAAATTGGTAAAATTGAATTAAGAAAATCAATTTTTGGTAATGGTTGTTGATGCGACACTTTTGTTTCTCTTGGAAACAAAAAAAAAAAAAAAAAAAAAAAAAAAGCCAAAAACTAAATCTGTCCAATTCCTCGTTGATCTCTTCCAGAATGTTGACTTTGACAAAGTCAGCTCTAGACTAATGACGTTATTTGCAAATACGATTTGAAAACTAATTTCCTATGGCTTCAAAGGTCGTATCAGACACTGAAATAATGCTAGGTATTTGCAACATTTTTAATGTATACTAGCAGCGGCTACCCAGCATCGCCTGGGTAGAGGCGGGATTTATTTAAGTTAGTCCCACAAATCCATTATTACTGAATCCTCGTCGGATGTCCCATTTAAATCCCTATTTAAAAAATAGACCTTGCATTGATCCAGCTACTCTGAAAATGTCTACTATCTAAAATATTAAATTAAGAAAAAAAAATCCATGCTGTTGTCATTTAAATTTTTTAATTATCTTCACAAATATGAATAAAATCTCTATTATTTTTGCTCAAAAAACCAAGCCCTGGTGATATTTAATGTGTATATATATATTTACTTTGACGTTAATTGTTTTATTTTGGAAGTTTCCTCCGGACATACAGATACACACAACTGCCCTTTATATAGTATGTACATTCGGACATACACACACACAACTGCCCTTTATATATGTACAGATAGATACACGGACATACACACACACAACTGCCCTTTATATATGTACAGATAGATACACGGACATACACACACACAACTGCCCTTTATATATGTACAGATAGATACACGGACATACACACACACAAACTGCCCTTTATATATGTACAGATAGATACACGGACATACACACACACAACTGCCCTTTATATATGATAGATACACGGACATACACACACACAACTGCCCTTTATATATGTACAGATAGATACACGGACATACACACACACAACTGCCCTTATATATGTACAGATAGATACACGGACATACACACACACAACTGCCCTTTATATATGTACAGATAGATACACGGACATACACACACACAACTGCCCTTTATATATGTACAGATAGATACACGGACATACACACACACAACTGCCCTTATATATGTACAGATAGATACACGGACATACACACACACAACTGCCCTTTATATATGTATATATAGATACAAGGACATACATATACACAACTGCCCCTTTATATATGTACAGATAGATACACGGACATACACACACACAACTGCCCCTTTATATATGTACAGATAGATAGATGTATATCTTTGAGTTAAGGTAGTGTGGACATGGAATCAACACTTGGTTACTGATCGCTTCTGCTGAAGATCGCATAGACAAGAAACTGTCAGTAACCAGGCGCTGTTGACTCCATGTCTACATTAACTTAACTTTAATATAATGCTCGATCAATGGTATTGAACATTATCTACTTAGAAATATATAGCATTCATATTGTGTGTAGGAAATAGGAAAAACAAATTATTCCAAAAAGATGAATTTATTCTTGGTGAATTCTGTTAAAACTTTAAAAAAATTTTTTTTTTTTTATTAAACCTTCCTCAGGACAGTCAGATGGAAAGATTGTAATGGATTTTTTTTTTTTTTTAAATTTTTTTTTAGTTATAATTTTACATAATTATTAGATCCCTAATACTTATATAAGGTAGTATAGAAACATACTGGCGATTAGTGCAGCTGATGGCCTTGAGAGTGAGTGACGGTGCTTGACCTCACTCTCACCTTGCCTTACGGGGATAAATCGTGAGAACCGGAAGGCATAGAAGACCCTGTCTTCCAGTTTAAGGATAGTAAGTAAGTAAGTAAGTCTCAGTCAGTTAGAAGGTAGGAGCCGAGCTCGTAGGATGTAAGTCTCACCTGCGCAGATGTCTGGGTTGGGGATTGAAAATAAAGTAACATCAAAGTAAATTGAAGTCTTGTGTTTATTACCTAAAAACTAACAATGACACAGGGCTTCTGATAAAGAGAAATCCCTAACAGAAACCAGACCCGAAGTCCCCAAGAAAGTCCAGACCTTAGAAGAGACCAGACCAAGATAGATAAAGAAATAGCAAAGCCGGCCAGAAGAAAATACAACCAGAAGTAAGAAGTACGAAAAGGGTATACAACATAATTGCAACATTGTAGAAAGTGCGTTTGAGCTACAATCTAACTATTATGCTCACTTTCTAATATCATTGGGAAAGGTATGAAAACCCCCTTATCTCTCCAGCCATGGCTTAAATAGTACCTTTACTGCTCTTCTCAAAGGGTGGCTTTGGCATTAAATAATCCATGAAGATTGATATACCATTAAACAAAGAAACCAAACCACAACTAAGCAATGTTTACTAAATAATTATATTTACTTTAGTTGTTTAATTAACGTTTTTTAAATTAAAATTTTTTTAAATTTTTTTACCATATAATTTTTTATTTTATTTTTTGACCATATGATGCCGAGTTACATTATTAAAATAATGGATTTCCTCATTTCTTTGTAATGAAATATTCTAATGATGTAAGAAAGAAATTTTTTATATATACTAGCAAATATATGCACCCTCCAGGTGCAAGTATTTTAGTTAAATTTTATAATAAAATATCATATTAAATTAGAAAGGCTAATGAAACTGAATAAGAATGTAGATAAAAAGATTTTGAACAGAGGGGGTATGATTGAAAAATAGAACAACTTTGAAACTAACTCTTCCATCATTTTCCGTTACTCCCCTCTTTCATTGGTAAATTTTCCTAATTTAACTATTTAGTTAAAATAGGAAGTAAAAAATAATATTACAGTTAGTTCTTCTTGTTAATGGATTTCTTTTAAGATTTATCCACAAGATTTTTGCTTATATTCATTAAGATAAAACCAAACAATTAGAAATCAATAATATTAAGCATATATTTATTAAAATCAAACTGTTAATATCAATATGCAAATTAGCCTTCCAATTCACACTGTAAACCGCTATTTTGTTGTATATATAAATATAATTGCATGTTATTAGCATGTAGATATGGTCAACAGTCTTAATGATGTAAAACAATTTTATTAATAATTGAGGTTTAAATAAAAATTAAATCAAGGAGAATGTGATGTAAATAACATAGGAAATTGTGACTTGAGTAGTAATATAGTTTCGGTTACAGACAAACCCACAATCTCCATTATAATAAGATATCTTTCTTTTGAAATGTTATATTTTTTTAATAATAGACATAAAAAAATAGTTTTCCTGTTGAAATTCAAATAAATGTTTTCTTTCTAATAAAATTAAGTTTCTCACAGTTAAATACTAATTAATTCTGATAAGGTTGTACTTTATTTTATATTAGATTTTGGCTAATGTGACATAAGCCATAACATAGTTTTGGTTACAGACAAATAGTCTGAATCTCCATTATTAAAAGAGATATATATTTTATTTTTTTGCATTAAATAACCCAGAATGGTTGCCATGGCATTAAACACTAAGCAACCAAGCAAAATCTTCCGAAACTTTTGACTCACTTTAATAGACAACTAGAGAGACAGCCAAGGGAAATGAATGTCTTCATTGGATTTATGTTTCAAACCGAAAGAATTTAATTTCCTCTTTGTACTCAACAGTCAAGATCTATACACGACCATTGAATTGTGTATTTGTTTATTTTTTTTGTCTGTTACATATTAGTTTCCTTTCATGTTTGTCTTTACAAGATTTCCTTCTTTCTTTCTTTCTCTTTCTTTCTTTCTTTCTCTTTCTTTCTTTCTTTCTTTCTCTTTCTTTCTTTCTCTTTCTCTTCTCTTTCTTTCTCTTTCTCTTTCTTTCTCTTTCTCTTTCTTTCTCTTTCTCTTTCTTTCTCTTTCTCTTTCTTTCTCTTCTCTCTTTCTTTCTCTTTCTCTTTCTTTCTTCTCTTTCTTTCTCTTTCTCTTCTTTCTTTCTCTTTCTTTCTCTTTCTTTCTTCTCTTTCTTTCTTTCTTCTTCTTTCTTCTCTCTCTTTCTTCTTCTCTTTCTCTTCTCTTCTTTCTCTCTTTCTCTCTCTTCTTCTCTTTCTCTCTTTTCTTCTTTCTTCTTTCTCTCTTTCTCTCTTTCTTTCTTTCTTTCTTCTCTTTCTCTTTCTTTCTTTCTTCTTTCTCTCTCCTTCTTTCTCTTCTTTCTCTTCTTTCTCTTCTTTCTTTCTTCTTTCTCTCTTTCTTTCTTCTTTCTCTCTCTTTCTCTCTCTCTCTTTCTCTCTCTCTTTCTCTTTCTCTCTCTCTTTCTTCTTTTTCTCTTTCTCTTTCTTTCTCTTTCTCTCTCTCTATTAACCTGTTTAATCAATTCAACTTTCAACTATTTTCTGTTAATTCTATTTGCAAAGGAACTTTTTTCTCCAGCAATACATTCTTTATCTTGATTCCCTTTTTTTTTTTTTTTTTTTTTTTTTTTTTCATTGTACATTATGATATTTTTGTTTAGCTCTGTCTGTAGAGCACCCTCTTAGGAATTGCAAGGTTTCTGGTTCAATACTGGTCGTTGCCAACTTGGTACACGAATACCACAGATTAGGTAATCTGATCTGTGTGGTATAGTGCAGTGCTGACAGTAAGTTTGGTGCTCCACCTCAACAAAGAAATCTCCCTGATCTAGCAATAGCGAAAAGAGGATAGACTCCCTCGCTCTCTGGCTGATACTGACAATAGGCCACTGTGCCAACAACTAAAAATGTAAAAATTAGGGACTGGAATTTCTTTCCATAAGTGTTAACTCCGTATTGTTTGGAATTGGTTTATAACAAAAAATATTTGTTTTGCAGATATTTACAATGGTGACAAATCAGTGACCCATGATTAAACAGAGATCTGTCATCAAACTTTGCTTGTACTTCTCAGACAGCAAATGTGAAATTTACAGAAGACTGTGTGATGTTTATGTAGAAACGTTTTTTTTAGACAAGAATGTTTATAAATGTGGCTAAACATGAGTCTGAATCGAAAAAAAAACAGTCTATAGTTAGATCTTTCTTTTATTGTATGATTCTATAACACAGTAAAAATGACATCCTCATAGTGAGATTTTTGTTAGCACAATAACACAAACATTATTTCTCTGAATGTTTGAAGTCGGGTATGGCTGACCATATATGGAATGAAAAGGGAAACCATCTGCCCTTATGGGATGAAGTTAGGATGATAGATAGGGAAGAACATTGGAAGAGATGCTTCAAAGAACCCCCTAATAGGGCCACCTGTTGGCCGTGGGTGGCGACCCGTGATGCTTAAGGATAGAACCCAGATGGTTGAGTAGTTCATGAGTTGCCATGCTCCACTTAGACTCTTACTTAAGCTAGACGGGCGGTCGGAGAGGCCCCCTCCGATCAATCGGCTGGTCACGTCAAGACCTAGCACCTATATGATTTTCCCAACCCTATTGCTCTTATGGCAATCCCCAACCCTTTTTATCATATGGGTGCTAGAAGGCGGTAGCTGAGGGTCTACATGTCCTGGGAATGGGAGGTTTGGGGAATGTGGAGCACCTCTTCATCACCATTGCTCCCTGGTCCACTCTGACCCGGAGTGGTAGTACCTGTTAGGGTCCCATCTATGGGTTAAATTGAAAACATGAGTTTATAAATAAAATTGAGCATACATTAAGAATGAATTTATTTCAAGTTTGTCTGCATTAAATGACCCACCGATGTTGATATGCCATAAAACAAACCAAACCTATTTGGAATGAAGGAAAAATATTTTGGTTAGTGAATCTTGATAGAGTACAAAATGTGATCCAAGATTGATCAGGAGATATATATATATATATATATATATATATATATATATATATATAATAAATTTAGTAAATGAAGAAAGAAAACTCTAAACTTGCTTCATTACAATAATTTATTTCAACCGTATTAATACGGCATCTTCAGGTAATCACAAGAACATGACTCTTACTGAGAATTTCTTTTAAATCTCTTTTAAATCTTTCAATTTAGGGGAGGAAGGGTTGGTGTCTTAGTTTGGAATGGGTAGGATTAGTTTCTTGAAGATGCTGTATTAATACGGTTGAAATAAATTATTGTAATGAATCAAGTTTAGAGTTTTTCTTCATTTACTAAATATCTTGCTCTGTCCTTTTACTCACTGGTATTAGGCACATTGAGCTCTCCTTATGGTCTACCCACACATGGAAAGATCCTAACTACGGAAAAAAACTATATATATATATATAACTGTACTGAATGGAAATGTTACTTGAACCTTCATTATTAGAGCAACAAAAAAGTATCTGAAGCAATTTTGAAGCAAAAAAAAAACACTTGCATGAAATGAGAAAAAAAAACAACAAGAATTGGGGAAAATATTTACATGTGAATTAATGAGAAAATTCTTTTAGATTAAGAAAAAAAAAGGTTTGTGGGTGGGAAGAAAAATTCTGATAAGATATTTCTGAGAAAAATGGGGGAAAAAAAAGGTAAATATTTCCTATCACCCAGGGTTCAAAGGAAGGAATTCTCCCAGCTGGAGACTCAAACAACTAAGAATTCTGGGACAACAACGGAATACTTTTCACTCGGATTATTTCATTTACTTGGAAATAAGATCGGAAAAAAAGTGACAGATAAATCTCAAGGTTGGGTGGAAGGGTTTGTGTTTGATAATTGTAACTACTCAAATCCCATACTTATATATATATATATATATATATATATATATATATATATATATATCTCTCAGTTTGGATGTTCTGTGGCAGTATAATGGTTAGGAAGCTTCTCGCAGAACTATTACTACTGAATAGAAAGTTTGGTCCTTGGTGGATGCTCCATACTTGTGACCTTGTGTCACATCCTATCCATCGCAAATGCCGCCCTGTCGGTGGGGCGTTAGAATGCACCGACTGCACCTCTGCAGAGGGGTAAGACTCCCCCAATGGGGCCACCTGTTGACTGTGGGTGGCGACCCGTGATGCTTAAGGATAGAGCCCAGGTGGATGAGCAGTTCATGACATGCAATACTCCACTTTGGCCCTATCTTGGGCTAGATGGACGGTCGGAGAGGCCCCCTCTGATCAATCGGCTGGTCACGTCAAGACCTAGCACCTATATGATTTTCCCAACACTATTGCCCTTATGGCAAGTCCCAATCCCTTTTTATCATATGGGTGCTAGAAGGCGGTGGCTGCGGGTCTACATGTCCTGGGAATGACGTTAAACTCTATCTGATGGTGAGGTTCCAGTTTTGGAGGTTTGGGGAATGTGGAGCACCCCATTCATCACCATTGCTCCCTGGTCCACTCTGACCCGGAGTGGTAGTTCCTGTTAGAGTCCCATCTATGGGTTAAATAGAAAAATGTATTTATAAAAAAATTGTATTTTTCATTAAGAATTGATTTATTTCAAAACTTTATCGGCATTAAATGACCCACTGAGGTTGATATGCCGTAAAACAAAACAAAACAAAACAAACCAAACCAAACCTGGAGTGGTAGTACCAGTTAGGGTCCCATTAATGGGTTAAATAGAAAAATGTGACTATAAAAAAAACAAAAACTGAGTATCCATTAAGAATGAATTTCTTTCAAAACTTAGTTGGCATTAAATGACCCACCAAGGTTGATATGCCGTAAAACAAACCAAACCTATAATTGCTACTGAATAGTGAATTTGATCTTTGTTGTATGACCCATCCTTGTGACCTTGTGTATCAGTCTACTCATAGCAAATGGGTTGGGTAAATACCTACTTGTATATATAGTTTATCAATTATAAATAATTAAAAAAAAAAAACTCTTCATAAATCTTATTATAATGGAGATTGTGTGTTTTTCTGTCTGTAACCGAAACTATATTACTACTCAAGCCACAATTGCCTTAGTTATTTACGTCACATTCTCCATGATTCTATTTCTATTTAAACCTCAGTTACTAATAAAACTGTTTGACATTATTAATACTGTTGGCCTTACCTAAATACTAATAACATGCAATTGTATTTATATATACAACAAAATGCCAGTTTTCAGTGTAAACGTAAAGTTAATTTGCATATTGATATTAATAAAACTGATTTTAATAAAAATGTGATTGGTAGTATTGATTTCTAATGGTTTGGTTTTATCTTAATGAATATGAATAAAAATCTCTTCAATAAATCCTAAAAGAAATTTATTAACAAGAAGAAATAACTGTAATTTTATTCTTTACGTCCTATTTTAACTAAATAGTTAAATTATGTAAATTTAGCATTGAAAAACGGAAGTGATGAAAGAGTAAGTTTCAGTTGTTCTATTTTCCGATTATACCCCCTCTGTTTCGAATCTTTTTATCTGAATTCTTAATTAGTTTCATTAGCCTTTCTGATTTAATCTAATATTTTATTACATTTAAACTTAAATACTTGCACCCGGAGGGTGCATATATTTGCTAGTAAATATAAAGAAAAGCTAAAGATAATAAAGTGTCTTTTAAACTGTGGTTCATTCACGTCAACAGCAGGGTGTCTCCCCCACCCCCAGATGCTGCAAGAGTGTCTTGAAATTTATATTATCCTATTAGTGATAGAACCACAAATTCATACATCTAGTTACTAGTACACATTGATGAAAATTCAGTTTAATACCTCAACCACTCCTAAAAGGCTGGTTTTATCATGACTTCTGAGTATATCCATTGTTGTCTCAAAAGGCCGTCAAAATGACTGCTACCTACATACTACACTACAACAACATAATTATATGAAACCGTATTTTCAGTACTTCAAAATATAATGACCAAATACAGATCTCGACATGTTGTGCAAAATGAATTACGTATAATCTTAATATACTAGCAGGATAAATTGATTATCAAAATGTTTGATATGTTTTAGTCGTCGGGGTGGCCTAAAGTCGGTATCAGCCAGTCAGCGAGGGAGTATATCCCCTTTTCACTAGCGCTAGACTAAGGAGATCGTTTTGGTGTCTGAGGCGGAGCGCCACATCTACCATCAGCTCCTTACTTTACCGCACAGATCCCTGTGCTACTCATACGCTGAGTTGGCGAGGACTGGTATCGAACTAGGAACCTTGTGGTTTCTAGCCGAACGCTCTACCGACTGAGCTAACCTATTACAAAATACTTCAATATGTAAAAAGTATAAGATTGATTTAAATCTCTCACCCAGTCTAAGAGAAGGAAAACTGAATTCTCAAACCAGCTGTGCTTAAAAATTACCTTGTGTCACATCTTGCTTGTGCCAGGTAGATAAATACATATTAACTCTGGTAATCAAAACTGAAGTTTGTTCAATTAAATTTCAACTTTAGTTAATGTCAGATTTCTATTAAAATGCATTATAATTGCTTCAAGTAATTAATCAGGTATGGGCTGACTTTCTTTTTTTTTTTTTTTTTTTTTTTTTTGAATGATACCAATTTTATCAAGTGAGAGTTTTAGTGAGAATTGGCAGCAAAGGAGATCTCTATCTCTCTATCTATCTATCTATCTCTATCTATCTCTCCTACAAGATGAACAATTCTCTCTCTTCGTCTTTCTTAATAGAGCTAAACATCTTTTTTTAATTGGTTGGAAAATATATTTTTAATGAAGTGTGTGTGTGGTAACTTAGTTTTGCTGATCTCTCATCAGCAAATAACTCCACCCCCCACCCCTCCTGTTTCCCTTTTTATACACTGGGTGATTTTTTTTTGCTTCCCTTCCCCCCCTCCAATATCTTGTCCTAATAAATCTCTATTGATCTGTTTTAAGAAACCACTTGATTATAAGATTAATGGCTAATTAACATCTAACTAGTTCATGATTCTCTTTTTTTTTTCTTTCAGGTTAATTAGCGCTTTATAAACTATATTGTGTGTATGGGGGGATTATTTATCTATTACTTATCTATCTATTACTTATCTAATTACATATCTATTTATTTATGTATCTTTTTATCTATTTAATTAGGTATTTATCTTTATCTATTTAATTAGTTATATAACTAAATAAAGATCTTTTTTTATCTATTTGATAACTAATTAGTTATATCTTTTTTTTTTTTATGTAGCATAACAATGTTTGTCGCATAGGCCAACTAAAGTTTTAGTAGTAGTCGATGTTAGTAGTAGTAATAGTTGTTAGTTCAGAAACAACATACACACAAGTTGTATAGTCCCAAAGGGTTGTGTATTTATTTCTAGGTTCTTTTTCAGAGATCAGTTGTAAAAGAACTTAAAGTAAATAAGTAAGTCAATAAGTCCTGTGGTATAGTACTACGTTCCGTCGTCCAAGAAGATCCAAGTAGTAATGAGCTAAGATTAGAATTAGCCAGTATAAATACAACAACAGCAGCAGAGGACTGCCAGTGATTGGACAACAAGGCTGGTCACATGGTAGTCAGCGAGTCTATATTTAGAAGTGACCATTTGGCACACGCCTTATAACACAAAAATTTCAACAGAAGGAAAGATAGAAAGAGAGAGGGTATCGTCAAATTATTCTATCTTCTAACATAGTATCATGTTGTGTATTGCTGTACCACATTATACAACGGACTGACCGTCACATCTGCTCTTACCAGCCTAAAAAAGAGGCAGATTTTCTTCTCCCCCGTTTCTCATTCCGGCGTCACATCCATTTCCAGTCAAAGCCCGGAACTTCTGTTTTTATTTTTAAGTCTGTCCGGGGTCATTCGTCGGTCACATTACTGGCATCCCGCCTAGTGTTTACTCTTCCAAATTTTAACCTTTTTGTTTGTTCTTATTTCTTCTTTCTCTCTTTCCGTGTCAATCCCCAAATTCTCCATAGACCAAAATAATTACACTACATTTAGTTATACATCTTTTTTTAAAACTAGTTATATATCTTGTTAAACCATTTAACAGGTTTGAATTCATTTTTTCCTTCTCCCAAACTAGTTGCTTAACCAAAGTTAAAGAGCTCAATCTGCTCTATTGTTTATCCATTACTAGAGGGAAAATGGTTGGGTGCATACCTTTCCCAAGGGTATTAGCACTATATGAAATTCAAACAGCCTCATCCAGGATTTGAACTAGTGTTTGTAGTGTCCATTTAGCATTCCCAGTTGTTTTTTTTTTATTTGGGTTATTGTTGTTGAATCACACATTAGTTATATAGAGCTCAGAACCGTTTGAATTATGTAAATATCCCCAGTGGTTCAAAAGTTATGAGAATTTAAAGCCCCGAAATTGGGTACAACTGTGGACATGATTTGTTTCAAAAAATGTCAAATCATGGACCATTAAAAAAAAAAAGAAATTCAGTGATTTCTTCACCGTTTCTTTATTTTTGGAGCAATTTGATAGAATTTTGTATTCTTATGTAAAATTGTATTCTTTCTGATTATGCACTCAATTGTATGTATGTCTATGCTTTAACCCATTATTTAGAGAATAAGAGATACAGATAGCAGCGATTTTTTTTTTTTTTTTTTTTTTTTTTTTTTTTTTTTTTTTTTTTTTTTTTTTTTTAAACACCAATTATTCAACATTTTCATTATAATACTGCATGTATATACATGTATAGTATTAATTCAAATAAATAACATCACTTTGAAGAAAAATAAAACATTTATTGCAAAAACACAGACATAAAATGAGGGTTCAGTTTATTTTATGATAGGAATTTACAAGGAAAAAGTTAAGGATTACTGACTTTAAAACATAGCTAAAAAAAGTTCAGAAAAAAAATAGTAATTTCGTTGTTGTGGAAATTTCCATAAAATACGATAATTATCAAATTTTTTTTACATGTG
The DNA here is from genome assembly GCA_023376005.1 of Doryteuthis pealeii. Classification (NCBI taxonomy): domain Eukaryota; kingdom Metazoa; phylum Mollusca; class Cephalopoda; order Myopsida; family Loliginidae; genus Doryteuthis; species Doryteuthis pealeii. The sequence continues at coordinate 86,297,801 of CM042166.1, forward strand.
AATCTGAAAATTCTCATGCCAAAAATTAATGTTAAGTAAATATTGGGTAAAACTTGCAAATCATACTCAAAATCCCATTATATTACAGGGTGACCCAGAAAAACAGAACTAACCCTACCCCCCGCCCCTAGTTAAAATTAAGTTTTATTACAAAATTTGTGGGTTCTGTTTTTTCTGGGTCATAGTTTATTTTGAAATATACAATGTACATTTCAAAAAAATGTTTTTTAAAAAGTTTAACACCTAATTATTCAACATTTTCATTATAATAGAGTGCATGTAATCTTTTCCTTTGACAATAACTATTACGTCACGTTCCTCTGCTGAAATGAAGTGTTGTAGGTCATGTTATTACTTAGTATCAGATTCATGACCTACTCAGCCACCATTGGGATTGGTCCTCACCTCTTCTTCTTCAGAGATGCAATCAGCATATTCTACAATCGCAGCCAAAAGGGGCGGATATTCTTGGAGTGTTTTGGTTAGCCTTTGAACTTTTCAGCCAACCCTCGTAATTTAAGATGGAATTGGTTGCCTGAAGGTGAGGAATATGAAGATTATCAAAGACTGGATTGGTTGGAAGCTTGAATCTCTTAAGATTCAGCTCCAAGCAAAATCTTGCCAACTCTATCTTATAATGGAGATTATGTAACCCTCTGTGTCGAATGTAAACTACATCACCACTGACATCACAATTTCCTTAGTTATTTAAATTATATACCCAATGATTATAAAATAGTCATTATGTAATCTTAATTAGCATCCTATATATATCAATGATGTCTCTTTTAAAGTCTAGTTGTGTTAGATTTGCCGCAAAACTGCCCATATTTAAATGCATTTAAAATGTGTTATATATAATACACGAATAGCAAAGGCATGGTCGGCCACAAATAGATTATCAGTCATATGGAGGTCCGATCTCCCTGGCAAGCTGAAGCGACAGTTCTTCCAGGCTGTGGTTGTGTCGGTGCTGCTGTATGGCTGCACCACCTGGACCCTGACAAAGCGTCTTGAGAATAAGCTAGATGGGAGCTGCACAAGAATGCTGCGTGCAGTCTTGAATAAGTCGTGGAAACAGCACCCCACAAGGAAACAGCTGTACGGTCACTTGCCCCCCATCTCACAAACTATCCGAGTGAGACGGACAAGGCATGCAGGACACTGCTGGAGAAGCAGGGATGAACTCATAAGCGACGTTCTCCTGTGGAAGCCAACACATGGACATGCAAGTGTGGGGCGCCAGCAAGGACTTACATTGACCAGTTATGTGAAGATGCTGGCTGCTCCGCAGAGGAGCTCCCAGGTGCAATGAATGATAGGGAAGGTTGGCGAAAGATTGTCATGGATACCCGTGCTGCATGCGCGACATGATGATGATGATGATATATCTCTAAATACAATGTTTTATATATCTGTAAGAAATAAAAATATTTACATAGTATATGGAGGGAATAAATTTACATAATGATTTTAACAAAACTGGGTTTAATAAATGATTTGCTGTTACTGATTTCTAACTTATGGTACACACTCTATAGCATTGAATTTTTTTATTCCCACCCCCTCAGACAATAACAGACAATTAGACAATTAATTTTTACACCACCCTGGAGGTCTTTTTTTTTTTTTTTCTTTCTAGTCATGTATAATAAACACGTCCGAAATCTTTTAAAAGTAAAATTTCTTAACCCTATTGCCCTTATGGCAAGCCCCAACCCCTTTTTATCATATGGGTGCTAGAAGGCGGTGGCTGCGGGTCTACATGTCCTGGAATGACGTTAAACTCTATCTGATGGTGAGGTTCCAGTTTTGGAGGTTTGGGGAATGTGGAGCACCCCATTCATCACCATTGCTCCCTGGTCCACTCTGACCCGGAGTGGTAGTACCTGTTAGGGTCCCATCTATGGGTTAAATAGAAAAATGTATTTATAAAAAAATTGTATTATCCATTAAGAATTGATTTATTTCACAACTTTATCGGCATTAAATGACCCACTGAGGTTGATATGCCGTAAAACAAAACAAAACAAACCAAACTAAAATTTCTTACTAGTAATTTCTAGATTGTAGCAACTGACTACACCAAAAATAACTGTCTTCTTGGCAACCTTCCATCTACTAGAGACGATGGAGTAGTGTCCATTTTTTTTTTTTCTTTTCTTTTCTGTGGAACTACGTAGCCTGGGCAGGTTGATATGGAGGATAAGCTGTTGCCCAAGCAGCAAATCTCCCCTCTCCACACTGTCATTGTGATCCCAAAAAAAGTAAGAAGCCAATGCAGTTTGCCAGTGGTAGTGTCGCAGGAGTGCTGGGTAACACTAGATTTCATCATCACACCACATTTAGGGACTCCGGCTCCAGATTTGTTTTCGGGGGTTAAATGTTGTCTTAATAACTACCACAAAAAAAAAAAAAAAAAAAAAAAAATGAGGACAACAGTCTGAAAAATCAAAATGAATCCACTTAGCTGTCTTACACATCTCACTTCAACATTTGCACTGCCCACTGTTTGTGTGGTTTGCTTTTAATCGAGCTACTTTCTCATGCATGCAAATTACCGACTGACTTAAAAGGGTTCATCCCACGCATGCGCAGTCACGGAATTGCAAATGGCAGCCATGACTGAACAAATCAAACATCAGGGGCACTTAGCATCGGATAGGTCTGTGCCCCTCGGTCCCGTTTCCCTACATAATTGTATAAGAATCCTATAATTGAATAATGGGTGTTCTATTTTAGACCTGAAATAACCATTTTTGAAAACAGGCAGTAATTTTTCTTTTGGGTTGTCTGCTATGAAGAAAATTTTTAGTCGGTTGAGGATTTTTCTCCAGTTTCTACTGACTTGATGCTGTTAGGATTTTTGTGGCCATCCTTTGGTTTCTTGCCAGAGCACACCACAGCGGAGATCCCTTGTGTTAAGCAGAGCGCAATCCTTATTGACGAAACCTTTGGTTGCTCCTTGGTGTCTCTCAGTGTTGGGTACGATTCCTTGGCTGCGCCTTGGTGTCTCTCAGTGTTGAGTACGATTCCTTGGCTGCGCCTTGGCGTCTCTCAGCGTTGGGTACGATCCTTTGGCTGCTCCTTGGCGTCTCTCAGCGTTGGGTACGATCCTTTGGCTGCTCCTTGGCGTCCCTAGTTGCAGGTCCGTTTGTCAATGTCATATAATATGGAAATGAACGTCTATTCATATGACTATGCCGAGTCTATAAGTTTAAGTGGTAGATTTCAGCATGCCTTATATGCAAAAATAATACCCTTGGGAAAGGTATGAATCCTACTCTCCCTCCAGCTATGGGTAAATAGCAGGACAGACTGGGCTCTTTAACCTTGGTTAGGCAACCGGTCTAGGAGAAGGAAAACTCTGAATTCAAACCTGTTAAACTCTGCTTAAGAAATTGACCTTGTGTCACATCCTGCTCATGCGGAGGGGTTGGTAAATATATATATATACAAAAATAATCAGAATTTACATTTTTGTATTTCATCTTGGACGATTTGGATAGTCTGATTCTTAACTAGAAGGTGTTGTTGCAAGATGATAAATGGAACATGAGTATTAATATATAGATAATAAAACTGGAATTCTTCCAAGCTGTAGCCATGCCAGTACTATTATATGGCTGCACCACTTGAAATTTAATGAAGGGTCATTCCATGTCAAAACACCAGCAAAAAGTTGAAATCAGCACCCACAGACACCGAATTACTTGAAATTTGGCACAAATGTTCCCCTTCATGAGTTAGGAAAGTGTGCCAAATTATTTTGGCATTATCAGGTATAGGGTTAAAATAGTTGGATATTTGGATTCTACAGTCCTTATTCCGCATGGACTTAATTTTGAGGCAAAATAGGAAAATTATATCCCCCCATCTAAAATCGGAACGGTAAGGTTTAAGACAAAATAATTTGGCACACTTTCCTAGCTCATGAAGGGGGAACATTTGTGCCAAATTTCAAGTAATTCGGTGTCGGTGGGTGTAACGCCCTGGTGAATTGACATGGAATGACCCTGAAACAGATGCCATCACTTTTTAAAAAAAAAATGGTTGAGATAGTATTGATCCTTTATTTGTAAAGAATTTAGGTGTGCATTATTATTTTAGCGTATGAGGTGGAGCGCCACACCTACCATCATTATTCTAATGATTGTATTATAATCTTAATTTTAAATGATGTCAAATGTTTATTTTATGATTGGTAGGATTATGAAGTTGTGGGGGGTGCTGTACAACCCACGCAGAGATGTTAACATACCAATGAATTAAATAAAGAACAAATAAAAACAACTTATTTTCAATGTAATAACATGTATGTAGCGGAAGTAATTACCCAAATCATTCACTATGGGTAGGATGTGATAAGGTCGCAAGTATGGAGCATTATCAAGCTTGGATTGAACTTGCTATTCAGCTGTAATGGATCTGTGAGACTAGCTTGCTAAATATCCCGCCATGATGGAATGCCCTGTTTACCCAACACATTCACCATATCACTCGTATTGCCATGGGGTAATCATATTTAGATTATTGTTCAGGTATAATTATGTGTAATTTTACAGGTAACATTTACCATTGCCAATCGACAGGTGGGTATTTTTTAACTCTTAACTTCCCATAAGGATTTGGTAAAAAAACAGCTAAAAATGGGTCTGTACATTCAAAAGCTCATAGTACCCTTTTTCTATGAATTTTAATCGAATTTAACAGTGTATATAAATCTGGGTGGATACGGGCGGTTTGGGAATACAGGAATATTTTTATTCGGGCGGAATGGGAAGCTATGAGTTAAAACAGTATTTCCTATTGCCAACTCCTTAGGCAATATTTCCCCATATTTATTGAATGACCCTCATAATAAATTGCAAAGTTTTTAGTTTGAAAAGAAAAAAACATTTGATTGGTGTGTGTAGCGGAGGTATTTACTCAACCTGTTCATTATGGGTAGGATGGTACAAGGTCGCAACTATGGAGCATCAAACTCGCTATTCAGCTGTAATGGATCTGTGAGACTAGCTTGCTAAATATCCCGCCATGATGGAATGCCCTGTTTACCCAACCCACTCACCATATCACTCGTATTGCCATGGGGTAATCATATTTAGATTATTGTTCAGGTATAATTATGTGTAATTTTACAGGTAACACTTACCGTTGCAAATCGACAGGTGGATGTTTTTTCTTTAAATAGATTTTTAAGTTACCTTGTTTGTTTCCCTCTTCTTCTTCTCGCCGCTATTTACTACTGTGATTTATTGTGTACCTTGTGACCTCTAGTCTATCTTCTTTGATAACAACTCTACCTTTCTCAAAATAGATTGGTATAAGTTTAGATACTTACTCCCCAATAATTACTTACCTGGCTTCTCTTTGATGTGTGCTATGACATACTGAATGGGAGGAATTTGGTGGAGAATCAAAATTCTTTTATTCTCCTCTTTCTAATGGAATGGTAAAGACAAAAAAAGAAAATCTTCAACTTTCTGCTAATTTTTTGAGAAAGAAGATAATTAATGACTGGAACTTTTTTTTTTTTCTTTGAAGTTTTTTGAGAAATGGTTTCTACTGAATACAGTTAATAAGGATAAAGTTTTCTTTTTTGGCCTTCCATAGTTTTTTTTCACCTTCTATAGTTTTTATTTATTTATTTATTTTTTTTTTTATGTAAGTTTTTGTCTGCTGCTATTTGGTGAGGGTAGAGGAAAGGTTTTGAGTTGTGATACAAAGATGTGAAGAGAGTGAAATGAAAAGAAATTTAAGGATAAAGTTTTCTGGTTATTTCCTATAAGTCTAACATAAGCAAAGGGGAACCACTCTTGACTGATAAATTATTTATTTATTTATGGATCTACTAGGAAAAAAGAAGACTGTGTTAGGGTATAGGTTTAGTTTAATGGGAAAATAAATAATTTATCAGTCAATATATAAAGGGCAGTTTATGTGTATGTCCGGAGGAAACCTCGAAAATAAAACGACGAAGTAAATATACATACACATTAAATATCACCAGGGCTTGGTTTTTGAACAAAAATAATGATTTGATTTATATTTGTGAAGATAATTAGAAAAATGAAATTTATATGATAATGGCGTGGAATTTTTTCACTTTAGTATTTTAAATAGATGTAAATTTTTCTTTTCAAATTGTCTGGATCAATGCAACGTCTTTTTTACATAGGGATTTTAATGGGGCATCCTGTGAGGAACAAACTCGCAATTCAACAATAATGCATCTATGAGACTACCTTTTTACCCCCCCCCCCCCCCCCCTTACCTAGGCGGCGCCAGATAGCTGCTTCTAGTTAGGAATAAATCTTTGAAAATATTTATTTATTTATTTATTTTTTTTTTTTTTTTTTTTTTTTTTAATTTAAAAAAAATTTAAATTTTTTTTTTTTTTTTTTTTTTTTTTTTTTACTTAAAATATTTATTTGAAATTCTATCTTTTTTTCCTATTTCCAAATTTTGTTCAGTTTTAAAATCTATTTTAATCAAGAAAATATTTTCAAAAATTTATGAAGAAAATACAAGAAATTCTTGATTCTTGGAAATAGAATTTCTTAATTTTATTTATTTCAAAAGCATCAAAACACATTTATCACTTTTGAGTATTTTTAAACTAGCTGAAGTGTGTGTGTCGTCGTGGTGGTGGTGGTGGGGGGGGCAGGTTTAGCTCAGTCGGTAGAGCGTGGACTAGGAACCACAAGGTTCCTAGTTTGATACCGAGCCTTACCCACTTGGTGTACGAGCAGCACAGGAATCTGTGTGGTAAAGTGAGGAGCTGATGGTAGGTGTCGCATCCACCTCAGACACCAAAAACAAATCTCATTGGTCTAGCACTAGCAGGAATAGGGGATACCCCTCCCCTTGCTGTCCGGCTGAAACTGACTTTAGGCCACCCCCACTGACTTTACATTTTTTTTTTTACTTAATATATATATATATATATATATATATATATATATTATATATATATATATATATGAAATTTAACATTTTGAAAAAACATGATGTTTGTTATGTAATTGTTTTTTCATAATGTTAAATTTCATACTGTAGGATTAATTTCCATCTATTTTTCATATATATATATATATATATATTTATTATTATTATTATTATTATTATACTAAAGCTGAGTTAATCAACTTTTGCTTCCTAAAGGCATTTTTACTGTTTAGTTTAATGACACAAAAATTATACTAAATTATTCCTTACTTTTAGGTTTTAATTGGTTCTAATTAGTCGTAATTTGCAATTAAGTAAAAAAAAAAAATGACCAATCTCTTACTTAACTCTGTGTCTATTTCTTTCTTCCCCTCTATGTACTTTTTGACTAACTCCTGATTATATAGTTAGTTTCTTTGGAGAGTAGAGAGAGAGAGAGCCGAGAGAATTTGAAATGTATTTCTATGTTAAATTTCACAACCAGCAACTTCTTAGAAAGTTAACAAAATGAATTGAAGGTTTCATCCGGCTGTATTTATTTAAAAAAAAAATTTATTCGCTTTGCTAACTCCCTTTTCCCTAATCTCAATTATCTACCAAGAGCTGAATGGGTGACCCAATGGTTCACGTTTTGTATAGTATATTCCCGCCCTGTCAGCTGGGGTGTTAGAATGCACCGACTGCACCTCTGCAGAGGGGTAAGACTCCCCCAATGGGGCCGTGGGTGGCGACCTGTGATGCTTAAGGATAGAGCCCAGGTGGATGAGCAGTTCATGACATGCAATACTCCACTTTGGCTCCATCTTGGGCTAGATGGGCGGTCGGAGAGGCCCCCTCCGATCAATCGGCTAGTCACGTCAAGCCCTAGCAACTATATGATTTTCCTAACTCTATTGCCCTTATGGCAAGCCCCAACCCCTTTTTATCATATGGTTGCTAGAAGGCGGTGGCTGCGGGTCTACATGTCCTGGGAATGACGTTAAACTCTATCTGATGGTGAGGTTCCAATTTTGGAGATTTGGAGAATGTGGAGCACCCCTTCATCACCATTGCTCCCTGGTTCACTCTGACCCGGAGTGGTAGTACCTGTTAGGGTCTCATCTAGGGGTTAAATAGAAAAATGTATTTATAAAAAAATTGTATTATCCATTAAGAATTGATTTATTTCAAAACTTTATCGGCATTAAATGACCCACTGAGGTTGATATGCCATAAAACAAAACAAACCAAACAAACCATCTAGTATATTCCTATTTCTAATTTACTTTCTCTTTTTTTCTTCATGCCACCTGTTATGGTAAGATTTATTTCAGATAAATAATTAAGAGAAAAAAAAAAAGAAATTTTTTCTTGGAAATAAAATTAAGAAATTCTTCTATTTGAAGAATTTTGTTTTGTGTGTGAGAAAGTCCTTTTTTTTTTTTTTTTTTTTTTTTTTTTTAATGAATTAATCAGATTTTAGTCAAAATGTCACAGATTTTCCTTGAATCTTGAATCTTCATTTTGCAAAACATCAAACATATAAACATTTTATCTGAGGCTGAATTGTAATTTTCTTTTTAGGTCATTTTAAATTTGATTTACAGATGTGAAAAATCTTGTCAGTTCTTTCTTTCTATTTCGTTTTAATATTTAAAGGTTTTTACAAAATCTTGTGAAAATAGAAAATATTCAACTACAAAAACCATTAAAACTCATTACATTATCTATCACTTTTGAGCATTTGAAACTAGCTGATATATATATATGTCATCCACAGACACCATGTTTTGACATATCAAGTCTCTTCAGTGTGGCTAGACATTGTTTTGGTCAATATACCCTCTTGTCTTCTTCAGGTGTTTATTTTATTTTTGAGATGAGGCTTGATAATTCATATTATTTACATTTTTCAGACTGTTGTCCTCATCTTTATTGTTATATATACAATGTTTTGGCTGATGTGCTCTCTGGCCTTCTTCAGGTGTTTCTTGTCATAATCAGGGACTTTCTCGGACTTGGAAACCTTCTCTTCGAACTCTGGAAACCTTTTAATTTTAAACTTTCATGTTTCTCTGCATCTTGTTAGTCCTAATTAAGCAGCTATCTCTATCTATTAATTTCATGAAACTCAAATCTAGTTCGGGGTGGTAGTACCTATTAGGGTCCCATCTATGGGTTAAATAGAAAAAACATGTGTTTATAAACAAAATTGATTATCCATTAAGAATGAATTTATTTCAAAACTTTGTCTGCATTAAATGACCCACTGAGGTTGATATGCCGTAAAACAAACCAAACCAAACCATCAAATCTAGCTCATTATCCAAGTGCTTTGCCACCCTGGGGCAGAGGGGTAAGACTCCCCCCCCAAATGGGGCCACCTGTTGCCCATGGGTGGCGACCCGTGATGCTTAATGATGGAGTCTTGGTGGATGAGCAGTCCATGACATGCAACACTCCACTTAGACCCTTACTTAGGCTAGACGGGCGGTCGGAGAGGCCCCCTCCGATCAATCAATCGGCTGCTCATGTCAAGTCCTAGCACCTATATGATTGCTCCAACCCTATTGCTCTTATAGCAAGCCCCAACACTTTTTATCATATGGGTGCTAGAAGGCAGTGACTGAGGGTCTACATGTCCTGGGAATGACGTTAAACTCTATCTGATGGTGAGGTTCCAGTTTTGGATGTTTGGGGAATGTGGAGCACCCCTTCATCACCATTGCTCCCTGGTCCTCTCTGACCCGGAGTGGTAGTACCTGTTAGGGTCCCATCTATGGGTTAAATAGAAAAATGTATTTATAAAAAAATTGTATTATCCAAGAATTGATTTATTTCAAAACTTTATCAGTATTAAATGACCCACTGAGGTTGATATGCCATAAAACAAAATGAACCAAACCAAACCATCTCTCCAACCTTCCTCGAGTATTTCTTGTCGAAATTGGAACCTTCTTCTTGAATTCGGTAGTCTTCATGGCACTTTGAACCAAACTCTTTATATAATCCCCATCATCTAAAATGTATTTATAAAAAAAAATTGAGTATCCAAATAAGTAAAAGTAAAGTCGACGGGGCGGCCTAAAGTCGGTAACAGCCAGTCAGCGAGGGAGTCTGTCCCCTTTTCAATAGCGCTAGACCAAGGGAATTGTTTTGGCGTCTGAGGTAGAGCGCCACACCTACCATCCGTTCCTTACTTTACCGCACAGATCCCTGTGCTGCTCATACGCTGAGTTGGCGAGGACCGGTATCAAACTTGGAACCTTGTGGTTTCTAGCCGAACGCTCTATCGACTGAGCTAACCAAATGAATTTATTTTAAATCTTTGTCGGCATTAAATGACCCACTGAGGTTGATATGCCACAAACCAAACCAAATCAAGTGCTTCTTTAGGGTCCATCTGGTGCTGCCGTATAGTAGTACAGATACTGCTATGACTTTGAAGAATTCTTGCTTTATCTTATCACTATGGTTGATAATTAGTCTCTATAGCAGTCGGTGCCTTTTGCTCTGCATACGTTGGATGTCAACTCAACAATATTTCTGTTTTAATTAGTTTTTATCTTTCCAACTTGAAGGTCTAAATATAAACCTAATTAGAAATATCTAATTAAATGGAAATAATTAATTTAGGCAATTTCCTTTTTTTTTTTCTCTTTCTTTAATTTTGGAAAGTTAACTCTATATATTATTAATACTCGTGTTTCTTAATTGTACTGCCATTATCATTGCAACACCCTCTGGTTAAAAATCCGCCCTGTCGGCTGAGGCGTTAGAATGCACCGACTGCACCTCTGCAGAGGGATAAGACTCCCCTAATGGGGCCACCTGTTGGCCGTGGGTGGTGACTCATGATGCTTAAGGATAGAGCCCAGGTAGATGAGCAGTTCATGACATGCAATACTCCACTTTGGCCCTATCTTGGGTTAGACGGGCGGTCGGAGAGGGCCCCCTCCGATCAATCGGCTGGTCACGTCAAGCTCTAGCAAGATTTTCGCAACCGTATTGCCTTTATGGCAAACCCCAACCCCTTTTTATCATATGGGTGCTAGAAGGCGGTGGCTGAGGATCTACATGTCCTGGGAATGACGTTGAACTCTATCTGATGGTGAGGTTCCAGTTTTGGAGTTTGGGGAATCGTGGAGCACCCCTTCATACCATTTCATCCTTTCCC
>CM042167.1:0-20519 GCA_023376005.1 Doryteuthis pealeii
GAGAGATCAGAGTAACTGTCACTTATAACTGTCTTAACTGACTACCTTATCCACTAGGCCATGTGTCCAATTGGCAAGAAATACCTGAAAAAGGCTGGAGGGCATCAGCCGAGACGTTGTACATGTAAAAATGAAGATGAGGACAATAGTCCGAATAACACAGATAATACATGTTCTGTCTTGGTAATTTACCTGTCCTAAAGAAAATGGCATTAATTCTTTACTCATCCTCGTATATCCTTAATTTAAATAGGTTAATCATATATATATATATATATATATATATATATATATATATATATGTTAATCTTACTTGTTTAAGGTATATTTTATAAAGCAAGAATGTTCAGCTACTAGGATAGCTCAGTCGGTAGAGCGTTCGGCTAGAAACCACAAGGTTCCTAGTTCGATACTGGCCCTCGCCAACTCAGCGTATGAGTAGCACAGGGATCTGTGCGGTAAAGTGAGGAGCTGATAGTAGGTGTGGCGCTCCACCCCAGATGCTAAAATAATCTCCTTGGTCTAGTTCTATTGAAAAAGGGATAGACTCCCTCGCTGTCTGACTGATACCGACATTAGGCCGCCCCGACAACTTACTTACTTACTTACTTAGGGCCGGGTTGGCTCAGTCGTTAGAGCGTTCGGCTAGAAACCATAAGGTTCCTAGTTCGATACCGGCCCTCACCAACTCAGCGTATGAGTAGCACATGGATCTGTGCGGTAAACTAAGGAATGGTGGTATGTGTGGCGCTCCACCTCAGACGCAAATACAATCTCCTTTGTCAACTGCTAGTGAAAAGAGGATAGACTCCCTCACTGATACCGACTTTAGGCCCCTCAACGACTTTACTTTAAAAAAATGTTTTTCTCATACCTGTTATTAGTTTATTTAATGCTAAAAAAAACCTAAAAGATAAATAAAGGTCCTCGATAGAAGTTGCTTATCAGAAGTAATGGATCTGCGAGACTAGCTTGATAACAATTACACTACAACGGGACGTCCTGACTGTGACATCGTGGTAAGAGTTTGAACTCAAGTCGCGCTATTTTGTTCCCTTTTGGACTTGGGAAAGGCATGAACCACCTCATCTCCAAGCTATTGGTTGAACAGTACTACTTACTGTTCATCTAGAACAGAGGTTCTCAACCGGGGTCCGTGTGGACCCCCGGGGACCATATAACATTTTGGGGGACCCAGGCAAGCAAAATATATTTAACTATAAAATTACAATGGGATTTTTAAACATCGAATGGCTATGGGAGGGTCCACCAGAGTAAAATAGGGTTAAAAGGGGTCCATGGGTAAAAAAAAGGTTGAGAACCATTGATCTAGAACAAGGGGTTCCCGACCAGGGGTGCAAGCATCACTCCAATGGTTGCGAGAAGCGTCTGTTTAAATTTAAATTAAATTTCTTTTGTAATTAATATTATTTATATTTATTTACAATGGAGGGCTGAAGGATGATCTTATAGAACTGCGTTCAAATCGTTCTCTTGAAATGCAATTTGAAAGTAAAACTTTGGAAGAGTACTGATGCTCGGCTATGGCTACGTTTCCAAGTCTTTGTGAAACTGCTTTAGCTGAGCTTATCTAACAATATAAACTAAGAATAAAAATACGGCTATACAACAACACGGAACACGAATAAAAATACGGCTATCCAACTATATGAAATAAGAATACAAATACCACTATCTAACAATATTAATTAAGAATAAGAATACAACTATCCAACAATATGAACTAAGAATAAAAATACCACTATATAATAATACGAACTAAGAATAAAAATACTACTATCTAATAATATGAACTAAGAATAAAAATACGGTTATCCAACAATGCGAACTAAGAATAAGAATACGGCTATCCAACAATATGACTAAGAATAAAAAATACCACTATATAATAATATGAACTAAGAATAAAAATACCACTATATAATAATACGAACTAAGAATTAAAATACGGCTATCCAGCAATATGAACTAAGAATAAAAATACCACTATCTAATAATATGAACTAAGAATAAAAATACCACTATATAATAATACGAACTAAGAATTAAAATACGGCTATCCAGCAATATGAACTAAGAATAAAAATACCACTATCTAATAATATGAACTAAGAATAAAAATACCACAATATAATAATACGAACTAAGAATAAAAATACGACTATCCAACAATAGGAACTAAGAATAAAAATACCACTATCTAATAATACGAACTAAGAATTAAAATACGGCTATTCAGCAATATGAACTAAGAATAAAAATACCACTATCTAATAAATATGAACTAAGAATAAGAATACGGCTATACAACAATATGAAACCAGAATAAAAATACCATTATCCCACAACACGAACTAAGAATAAATATACGGCTATTTATTGATATGAAACAAGAATAAAATACCACTATCTAACAATACTAACTAAGAATAAGAATACGGTCATACAACAATATAAACTAAAAACTAAAATACGCCTATCCAACAACATGAATTGCGAATAAAAATACGGCTATCCAACAATAGGAAACAAGAATAAGAATACCACTATCTAATAATACGAACTAAGAATAAAAATACGGCTATCCAATAATATGAAACAAGAAAAAAAATACCACTATCTAATAATACGAACTCAGAATAAAAATACCATTATCCAACAATATGAACTAAGAATAAGAATACGGCTATCCCACAACACGAACTAAGAATAAATATACGGCTATTTATTAATATGAAACAAGAATAAAATACCACTATCTAACAATATTAACTAAGAATAAGAATACGGCTATACAACAATATAAACTAAAAACTAAAATACGTCTATCCAACAACACGAATCGTGAATAAAAATACGGCTATCCAACAATAGGAAACAAGAATAAGAATGCCTCTATCTAACAATACAAACTAAGAATAGAAATACGACTATCCAACTTTACCACGTCATCTAAGACCCTGTGACATGCAGTTGGAATCTAGAAAATGGACAGGCTAACTATTAAGTCATTATTCAATTTCCAAACAGGAACGGACACCTGCTAACAACTACGTCACCTGTGACATTTAACTTCACTGCTTCACCAACCAATGCCTAGACAAAGATTTGATTATTTCTCTGAACGACACGAGGGCCGGGTAGAAGGAAAGTATATAGGGATGGAAGTGTCCACCTTAAAACTAGCAGCCAATAAGGATCCAGGAAATGAACTTGACCCAAATATACAAGTGTAATAGCCCAACCTGCTATTTAAACCAGCTACCAAGTCTGGATTCTCAGAACATACTCAGCTCTCTGCACAGCTGGATACTAATCACTCCACAAATCTCTACAAATATGAGCGCCAAAACTACTGGGTTCAACACGTGATTGCTATGTCCAATCACTGAAAGGATCTCTCTTTTTTAACTCCATATATAGAAACAGATGTATTTTACTAATTCAAAAAAGCTGGATACTAATTACTTCACAAATCTCTACGAATATGAGCGCCAATATGAGCGTTCAATTTCTCTGAATGTTTGAGATGAGGCTTGATGATTAGTATTATCTGCGTTATTCGGACTATTGTCCTCATCTTTATTGTTATCTGTACAATGTTTTGGCCGATATGCCCTCCAGCCTTCTTCAGGTTTTTCTTGTCGGACTCGGAAACCTTCTTTTCGGACTCGATCAAGGGCAGCAGTAACATAGAATAATAATTAACCCAGCTTAAGGCCTCTACCCTAGCTATGGTTAGCGGAATGAGAACAGGATACCCCCGTGGACTGAATAAAGGGTTAGGTTCAAAGTTCCGTGATGGCTCCCGATTACGACAAGAAGGTTCTCGATTACGACAAGAAGTTTCCCGAGTCCAAAAAGAAAGTTCCCGAGTCCAAAAAGAAGGTTCCCGAGTCCGAAAAGAAATACCTGAAGAAGGCTGGAGGGCATATCGACCGAAACGTTTTACAGATAACAACGAAGATGAGGACAATAGTCTGAATAACACAGATAATAGTAAATATTTGATTATTCTTGACGCTGTGATCTAAAGGAAAGGTAAGCTACCAATGCGGTTTGGCAACGGTAGTGTCGCAGGAGTTGATGGATAGCACTGGATTTCAGCATCACATCACCTTAGGGACTCCGGCTTTTGATTTGCTTTCGGGATTTTCTCCCCTACCCTTTCCTTGAAAAGCAGCAGAGTTTTTGTGGTAGACTTTTCGTTGACTGATGGGTTGCTGACCAAGGCTAGAGCCTCTTTCAACCCATTTGGGGATCCATCCGTGTAGCAAGTGCTGTAATCCGATTGTTGGTGTTCCTGGGAATGAAGTGAGATTAGGGATACGGTGTATTTTGTAATTGTGTATCAGATAAGCAACAGTTCGTCAGGTCATTTTTTAAAATTTTTATTTTTATTTCTTTTAGTCTATAATTAATCGTTTGAATTGAATATTTTGGTATTATCTGTTATTAGCTTATTTACAACTAAATAAGAAAACTAAATGTATATACTCTAAGTTGGTTAATTAAATAATTTTTCTAAGAAGTAGTAGATAGATTCGAGATGGATTATTTACCCAAGTAAAATAGAAATATTTGTAAAAATTAATCACGTGCACCATGCTATAGACTATGATGCAACTGCATAAGATCAAAATCAGTGAAGGTTTCGAATGAAGATAATAGACTCTAAAGAATTGCTTGAATTAAATATTTTTGGTCTTATTTGTTATTAGTTTGTTTACTGCTAAATAAGAAAATTAAGTGAATATAATCTAATTTAATTAATTCCACAATTTTTCTAAGAAGTAGTAAATTGATCCAAGATAAATTATTTACACAAGTAGAATAGAAATATTTGTAAAAATTAATCTCGTGCACCATGCTGTAGATTATCAGTCAACTGCATATGATTTGGTTTGTTTTGTTTTACGGCATATCAATCTCGGTGGGTTATTTAATGCCGACAAAGTTTTGAAATAAAGTAATTCCTAATGGATAGTCAATTTTTTTAACAAATACATTTTTCTATTCAACCAATAGATGGGACCCTAACAGGTACTACCACTCCGGGTCAGTGTGGACCAGGGAGCAATGGTGATGAAGGGGTGCTCCACATTCCCCAAACCTCCAGAACTGGATTCTCAACATCAGATAGAGTTTAACGTTTTTCCCAGAAAATATAGACCCTTAGCCACCGCCTTCTAGTACCCATATGATAAAAACGGTTGGGGTTTGCCATAAGGGCAATAGGGTTGGGGTAATCATATAGGTGCTAGGGCTTGATGTGACCAGCCGATTGACCGGAGGGGGCCTCTCCGCCCGCCCGTCTAGTCCAAGTAAGGTTCAAAGTGGAGTGTTGTATCCTGTTCTCATTCGCTAACCATAGCTGGGGTAGGCGTTAAGCTTTGTTAATTATTATTTGTTAATTATTATTCATTGTTTCTGCTGCCTTGATGATCAGTATTATCTGTGTTATTCGGCTATTTCTCCATCTTCATTGTTATCCGTACAACGTTTCAGTCGATATGCCCTCTGGCCTTCTTCAGGTATTTCTAGTCAGACTCGGGAACCTTTTCGGACTCGGGAACCTTCTTTTCGCACGCAGGATTTGAGATGGATTATTTATCAAAGTAAAATAGAAATATTTGACAAATTGATAGTGTGCTTCGTGATGTAGTCAGTTATGCAACTGCATGAGAAAAAATCAGTGCAGGTTTCGAATGGAGATAACAGACTGCATTAATTATTCTTTACATTTTTGACAGAAAACAACATGTATCTATTTACATTCTTCATTGTTTCCTTATTAATCACTCGTTCATATACGTGTTCCGACATTTTTATCATCGCTTTCGTTTTTTTGTTTTTTTGTGTCTTTCTACAGTTTGTTCAACAATTCTATCTTCACAGACTTTGTTCTCATTGTGAGACGATAGAGACAGTTACCAGTGCATTGAAAATGTTCACTGGTTTCCACGCTCTCTACTTCAGAAATGGCTTCACTTTTACTTTCACTTTTACTTTAACTTTCGCTGTATCTGGTTTCTAAAGAATTTTTGAAAAAAAAAAAAAAAAAGAAATTGATAATGCACAAATCAGTGTTGAATTGTCTTGGTGCGCATTTTTATTGAATTAAGCCTACTTTCTTCTTGGCGGGATTATTTGTCTTCATGAATTTATTTTCATTGAAGAATCGCTGGAATTTGGTACAAGTATTATTATTATTATTATTATTATTATTATTATTATTATTATTATTATTATTACTAGCAAATATATGCACCCTCCGGGTGCAAGTATTTAAGTTTTAATGTAATAAAATATTGTATTAAATTAGAAAGGCTAATGGAACTAATTAAGAATACAGATAAAAAGATTTGAAACAGAGGGAGTATAATAAAAGATTTGAAACAGAGGGAGTATAATAAAAAATGGAACAACTGAAACTTACTCTTCCATCACTCTCGTCTTTCATTGTTATTTTTTCTTATTTAAGTATTTAGTTAAAAGAGGAAGTAAAGAATAAAATGACAGGTATCTTTTCTTGTTAATCGATTTCATTTAAGATTCATTGAAGAGATTTTTGCTTATATTCATTAAATAAATCCAAACAGTTAAAAATCAATAATCTAAGCACATATTTAATAAAATCACATTTTTAATATCAATATGCAAATTAGCCTTCCCATTCACACAATAAACCGCTATTTTGTTGTATATATAAATATAATTGCATGTTGGTAATATGTAGATATGGTTAACAGTATTAATAATGTACAACAATTTTATTAATAATCGAGATTTAAATAAAATTAATATCGTGGAGAATGTGATGTCAATAACTAAGGGAATTGTGACTTGAGTATTAATATAGTTTCGGTTACAGACAGAAAAACTCACAATCTCCATTATAATAAGATTTACTCCTTTTGAGTTTTCACATCAGTGTTAGCTGATGGTCTTTCACTGGAGTCTGAGTGACAGCAAGTCTCCTCAGGTCTCCCGGACTCTTCTGAGTATTCTGGCAGATTGCAGCAGTGCAGTGTTCTGAATGGTTTCAATCCTTCCTCTGATATCCAAACTTTCCAAGCCCTTTTCTAATCCTTTTGGGACTGTTCCAAGTGCACCAACTACAATTGGTATAACTTTCACTGTCATATTCCATAACTTTTTCTGTTCTCTGGCAAGGTCCAGATATTTGTCATTTTTTTCATTTTCCTTTAACTTCACCCTGTGATCTGCTGGCACTGCAAAATCCACCAGTTGGCAAGTTCTTTCTTTTTTGTTAATCAACACTAGGTCTGGTCTTCTTGCTGGGATAAGGTGATCCGTTTTAATTTCAAACTCCCAGAGAATTTTGTGCGTTTCGTTCTCAAGAACAGATTCTGGTTTATGCATATACCATTTTGTTGTGTGGTCAAAATTTAATTTAATTTAATTTTAATTTAATTTATATTTTTGATTTAATTTTTATTATTATTATTATTATTATTATTGGCATTTCAGTCTCGGAAGACTATAATAAAGTTGTTATGCCCCTGAAGTTACAGCGCCACATGTGACTGTGATATGTTAAAAAGCGACACAAAAGTGTTGTCAAAAGCCACACGAACAGTTTACCTACGTTCCCAGTGCTTTGAGATTGTTTTGAATAATCCCATAGGAGAGAAATCCTCAGTAACTAAGTGACGTTGACTCCATGTTCCCACTACCATAACTTAGATATAAATGCTCTATCTACGATATTGAGCACTGTTTATCTATAAATATAGCACCTATATTATCTATATCAATATTATTACTTGCTGTCCATCGTATCCGATGATGACAACATTCGAATCTGTTTTCTTCATTTGATTCGATCTCTGGTTGCGTCGTGCCAACTGCCTATGGGGATGTTAAAGTCCTTCAGGTTTCTCTTGGTGTTGCCTTTATACCTGAGCTTTGGTCTACCGATCTCAGGTGATCCCTCTCTCAGTTGAGAGTACAGAATCTGCTTTGGTAGTCTTTCATCTCCAAGTCTGTTTAAGTGGCCAGCCCATCTCAGGTTGCGTTGGACAAGTATTTCATGCATGCCAGGGAGTCCAGTTCTCTTCAGGATGGTCCTGTTTAAAACATGTTGCCACCGCTTGATATTTAATATACTGTGCAAGTGACGCATGTAGTAGAAATGTAGTCTATGGGCATCCGCTTTGTGTACCGTCCGGGCTTCTGCACCGTCCAGGAGGGTTGAGAGAACTACAGCATGGTATACTGCACATTTAGTTCTCAAGGGGGTGTCTCTGTTGAATCAGACTCCCCTCTTCAGCATAAAATAACCCAAGTCGAATTGACATAACGTTAAGCACCCTAAGTCCGTTTAAGTGGCCAGCCCACATTGGACAAGTATGTCGTTATTGATATATATATATATATAAACTGGAACACATCACCCCTGATGATGGCACTTCGAAGTGCCGAAAGTACTTGGGACATGGACTTTGGTGGACTAATCCACGAATTCCACCCAAATATTCAAAAGTTGGCCAGAAAACTTGAAAAAATCACAAATAAAATTATTAAGCAGATGTGTCTTTTCTTTAATTCAACATGCATAAATGAAAGAATACTGCCCAAATACACCCACCCACACACACACCCACACACACACACACATACACACACACACACACACACACACATATATATATAATGAAATGTATTTGTCCATATAGAGGCACGTGGGCATGTCTGTGGTTGCTATAATGTGCACACGATGAGAGAGGTACTCAAAGAGCAGTGCGTAGAAGCTGAAGTTGAAATGATGTAAACGGAAAAAGAATTCAAAATAAAAAAAAACCCATAATAGTTAATCCCCAACCAGTAGAAGAGAAGTAAGCCCCATAAAGATTAAAGGAAAACCATTTGTGTTAGTACGAAATAAGCATTGGATGTTTTTGAAGCATAAGAATTTTAAAAAGGAAAATAACATAAATTCTAATAAGAAACGATACAACTAAAGAACTGAAGTGGATTCTATCTGTAACTTTCGCCATTTTTTCCCGAAAATATTTCTCCTTATTCTAATATATATACTAGCAGAGCTATCCGGCATTGGACAGGATTTAAAAAGTTTGAGATAAATATTGAATATTTACATATTCTATCTGTAACTTGCGACATTTTTTTCCAAAGTACTTCTCCTTATTCTAATATATATACTAGCAGAGCTATCCGGCATTGGACAGGATTTTAAAAGTTTGAGATAAATCTGAAATATTTACATAATCTATCTGTAACTTTCGAAAATACTTCTCCTCATTCTAATATATATACTAGCAGAGCTATCCGGCGTTAGACAGGATTTAAAAAGTTTGAAATAAATCTTTTTTTACGGCATATGAAACTCAGTGGGTCATTTAATGCCGATAAAGTTTTGAAATAAATTAATTCTTAATAGATGCTCAATTTTTTTTATAAATACATTTTTCTATTTAACTCATAGATGTGACCCTAACAGGTACTACCACTCCGGGTAATAGTGGACCAGTGAGCCATGGTGATGAAGGGGTGCTCCTCATTCTCCAAACCTCAAAAACTGGAACCTCACCATCAGATAAAGTTTAACATCATTCCCAGGACATGTAGACCCGCAGCCACCGCCTTCTAGCACCCATATGATAAGAAGGATTGGGGATTGCCATAAAGGCCATGGGGTTGGGGCAATTATCTAGGTGCTAAGGCTTGATTTGGCCAGCCGATTGATCGGAGGGGGCCTCTCCGACCGCCCGTCTAGTCCAAGTAAGGACCAAAGTTGTGTATTCCAAGTCATGAACTGCTCAACCATCTGGGTTCTATCCTTAAGCATCACGGGTTGTCACCCACGGCCAACAGGTGGCCCCATTTGGGGGAGTTTTACTCCTCTGCAGAGGTGCAGTCGGTGCATTCTAACGCCACAGCCGACAGGGCGAGAAATAAATCTTAAATATTTACATATTATCATGGAGGCGTATGATGTAATGGTTATAGTCTTCGGAAATGGAGTCTAGTTCAATTCCTGGACGAAGCTATTTGGATTTCACATTGCGCTATTACCCATGGTAATGGTATGTATCCACCTACTCTCGCTCCGCAATGGGTAAATAGTGGGGGAGACTGGGCTCTTTAACCTTGGTTTGACAACCAGTCTAGGAGAAGGAAAACTCTGAATTCAAACTTGTTTAACTCCGCTTGAGAAATTGACCTTGTACCACATCCTGCTCGTGCGTTGGGGTTGGTTAATATATATATATATAAAAAGTAAAAACGCAGTGGCCTATTGTCGTTATCAACCGGAAAGCGAGGAAAACAATCCCCCTTTTGCTAGACCAGGGAGATTATTTTTGCTGGGGTGGTTCGCTACACTTACCGTCAGTTCCACCACAGATCAAATTATCCAATATGTGCTACTACTACTGCTAGTGGGACAGACTGGGCTCTTTAACATCGGTTAGGCAACCAGTCTAGGAGAAGAAAAATTCAGAATTCAAACCTGTTAAACTCCGCTTAAGAAATGGGCTTACTCGTGTGGAAAGGATGGTATATATATTCACGAATAAGTATCAAAACCCAGAAAATTCGTGTCACACACACACACACACACACAAACGATCGAGGTATACACTGCTGATGAGACCTAATTAGTTCGAAACTGCTGTTCAGTGTTCTGTCCGTCGCACGCGATATTCGCCGAATTTGCTTGTCGATATTATTCAATTATATATATATATATATATATAAACAAATTTCAAACACACACACCTAACATATCAAATGAACATCTGGTGAACTATACCTATTAAAAGAGTAATGAAAGCTCAGTTAATGAATTTATTACCAAGCCGTGACCTGCGTGCGACTTACGCGCAAAGATTGTGGAATGTTACATCATTTTTTTCTCAATTTTTGCGTGCAAGTCGCATGCAAGTCACGCGCAAATCGCACGCAAGGATTGAAAAAAATAACGTAGCGTTCAACCGTTATTACACAGCCATTATAATTGAAAAGTTGCAGAAACACAAACAACCTATCAAATATCGGACATATTCTGCCAAAATAATAACTCAATGGCTGAAGAAGACAACAGAGCAGAAACACGTGTCGCATATGTAAGATAAAAAGAATTAAAAACATTTTTCTGAGAACATAATACATTTTGCGGACCTTCTTCTTTTTTATAATATATATATATATATATATATATATATATATATATATATATATATATGGTATTTGTGGGAAAGTGAGTTACCGGTGAAAATGGTCACAATGGTTAGTTGATGCAAGTTTCACAATGATAAGACAGCGATATAAAAGATATAAAGTGCTCAATACGTTAGTAGAACAAATTTATTATCATAATACGGTTACTACCGTGTACGTTTATATATCTTATGGAGGTTCCATTTTAAACCAAATATTTGTTCTGTAAAAGATGTTTCAACTATGTCCAATATTGTAAATTCTCAGACTATAATCTTTTGAATTAAAAAAGGACTGAATATCTTTGCAGTTAATATTCGTTCGACTATCATGAATAAATTGCTTTTTATTTGCATATTTCAGATATTCATATCTGAGGAGAGATGTTAAAAATCTGCGAATTGGCTTTATTGATACCACAAACACCTCTCTCTCTCTCTCTCTCTCTCTCTCTCTCTCACACACACACACACACACACACACACATACCCAAGCATGCAAACATACAGATGATTCTAAGAGTACAATTCCATTTCCAAAAATTGGTAACGAGATGTCACATTGGTAAGATGTCTGACTGATGACAATTCAGTCGGGTTTCGAACCTAGCCTGAAGCAGCCTGGCCTGTCTAGTCCTAGTCACACGCATGAGCCGTGATACAGGACTGTGTGTGAATGACAATTTATATGCTCTCCACTCGCGTGGTGTAATGGTTAAAGTCATGGGAAATGGACATGTCTCCCCGGGTTCAAATCCTGGATGTGGTAATTGCATTTCACTTAGCGCTAATACCCTTGGGAAAGTTATGAATCCTACTCTCCCTCCACCTATGGATAAATAGTAGTACAGACTGGGCTCTTTAACCTTGGTTAGGCAACTAGTCTAGGAGAAGGAAAACTCTGAATTCAAACCTGTTGAACTCCGCTTAAGAAATTGACTTTATGTCACATCCTGCTTGTGCGGATGGGTTGGTATATATATATATATATATATATATATATATATATATATATATATATGCTCTCCACTCTTGGTAGGATGAGCTCTCTGGAAACGGAATTTTCTGACCGCTAAATAAGCAAGGATATTCACTATTATAAACAAAACCCAATTTAGTATCAATTTCCGTGAGCTTTTACACATTTCTGTCTGATTAGATAAAAATTTGCCGCCAAAATGGAAACTAAATTCATCGGCAAAACTTTCGAGGAATATAATAACTATTTTATTTCAACTTCAATGGTGTAAGGGCAGTCTCTCTTGTCTGGGGGTTTTGGTGAATCTTCCGTGTCAGGAGACGCTATTTTGGTCACGTGACACAGGAACGCAAGGAGAGAACACTCTTCTTCCGATGCACTGAACAAGCCTGGACGTGCTTGTCATCTCTCTCCAGCAGACACCTATGGTGCACACCAGACGCTACAGCCTCTACTTACAATAAGTGGTTACCACTTTGTCTATTAACACTATTGTGTATGTTTGGACACTTGTGACATTAAATAGCCTGGGGAACTTTGTTCCCCTAATATGTTATAATAAAGTTATATAAATGTAACTAACGCGTTTGTTGTTTTCCTAACTGAAGTATTCCGCATTGGGTACTTATCCTTTAAGTAGCCCAATGTTTTATAAGAACCAGGGTTAACACTCTGTGGACCTCTTATAATGGTATTAAATGTCAAAGATTCAAATTATACTTTGTAGATTATCAACAACACGCGACATTCATTTAGGGAATTTACTGATAATCCTAGAGATGTCTGTTTGGGCTAACCAGTTATGGACACCATTCAAACTCTTTATTATAGTCTTCAAATGTATAACACTTCTATGTGGATCTGCCATTTGACATTTCAGGGATGCTGATAGGTACGCGTCCTGCGTCCCTGACGCACAAAAATTCAAAATGACGCTGTAAAATCGTATCCATGTGTCCCAGTGTTTTTCTCTTTTGTTCACTGACAATTTCAAGCTGTCAATAGATTTCAATAGTCACTTAGAAACGAATTACACAGTATAGGTAACAAGGTAGGGGTTAGAAGGCTTTCGGTGTTTCCCGAGATTATTTGTCGTAGTTATTTATTTATTGTGTCTATGTGGTGCGAGATTTATTCACTTGAAAGAGTTAATTGAGTTGAAAGAATTTTATTGTCGTTGCAGGCTCATTCAGTTAGGTGTGTTCACTGTAGGCGGTTTGCTTTGTTTGGTTTTACGGCACATCAACCCCAGCGGGTCATTCAATGTCGACAAAGTTCTGAAACAAATCAATTCCCAATGGATACACAACTTTTTTATGAATACATTTTGTTATTAACCCATAGATAGGACACTAACAGGTACTACCACTTCGGGTCAGAGTGGACCAGGGAGCATGGGGGATAAATGGATACTCCACATTCTCCAAACCTCCAAAACTGGAACCTCACCATCAGATAGATTTAATATTTCCCAGGTTATGTAGACCCTCGGTCACAGCCTTCTAGCACACATCTGATAAAAAGGGTTGGGACCATCAGAGCAATAGGGTTAGGGCAATCATATAGGTGCTAAGGCTAGGCGTGACCAGCCGATTGATCTGAGGGGGCCTCTCCGACCGCCCATCTAGCCTAAGTAAGGGTCTAAATGGAACGTTGCATGTCATGGACTACTCATGCGCCAGGATTCCATACTTAAGCATCACGGGTCGCCACCCACGACCAACAGGTTGCCCCATTGGGGAGTTTTACCCCTCTGCAAAAGTGCAGTCGGTGTACTCTATGACAGGGCGGTCATATTTATTGTTGTTCTCCAGGTAGTTAATTTGTCGAGGTTTATTCATTTGAAAGAGTTAATTCAGCTGGAAGAATTGTCGTTGCAGACTCATTCAGTTAGGAGTGTTCATTGTTGGTGGGAAATTATGGTTAGTGTGTTAGTCATTAAAGATGTTTAATATGTTGGTGACGGTTTTAAATGCTATTTTATTTGTTAGTTTTTATTTCTGATGCAAAATGCCTCTAGGATTTGAAGACGTTTTCGTATTGTTGCTAGCAAATATATGCACCCTTCGGTTGCAAGTATTTTAGTTTTAATGTAATAAAATATTATACTAAATTAGAAAGGCTGACAAAACTGAATAAGAATGCAGATAAAATGATTTGAAACAGAGGGGGGTATAATCGAAAAATAGAACAACTGAAACTAACTCTTCCATCACTCCTGTCTTTCCTTGCTAAATTTTTCCAATTTAAATATTTAGTTAAAATAGGAAGTAAAGAATAAAATTACAGTTTATCTTCTTGTTAATGGATTCATTTTAAGATTTATCCCCGAGATTTTTGCTCATATTCATTAAGATAAAACCAAACAATTAGAAACCAATAATACTAAGGACATATTTATTAAAATCAATTTTTTTCTATCAATATTCAAATAAGCATACCCGTTCACACTGTAAACCGCTATTTTGTTGTATATAAAAATACAATTGCATGTTGCTTGTATGTAGATATGTCCAACATATTGAACTTCCGGTTTCGACCGGGGGTCCAGCGAGCTTCGGCCGCTGGACCTTACAAGTTAATAGCGCCGATCCCGGGGGCTATCCCCCCAGGCAATACCTGCCCCCATTGATTTAAAGTGGCAGGGCTGGGTTTATTGCCCAGTGCCTGAGGCGCCCCCCTTGAGGGGGAATGCCGAAGGGATCGACGCAATTTTTGTTCTTTCCCATCCATGAGTTTCGGCTTGTGGGTGGGCCCACGTTAAAACGAGGCCTTGTGCCCAGCCCATACAAGTGGGGTATGAGGCAAATACTTCTAACTCCGGTTTTGACCGGGGGTCCAGTGGCTTCCACCCTGGACCGCATATTGACATCGTTGATCCCAGGGTCTATCCCCCAAAGCAACACCTGCTCCCTCGATTTAAAGGGGCAGGGCTGGCCTTATTGCCCGGTGCCTGAGGCGCACCCCTTTGAGGGGAATGCCGACAGGATCAACGCATTTTTGTGACTACCACACATGAGTTTCAGCTAGTGGGTGGGCCCACATAAAAATGTCCTTGTGTCACGCCTTCATAAGTGGGAAATACCTCTAACACCGGTTTCGACCGGGCGTCCAGTGAGCTTTGGCCGCTGGAACTTACAAGCTAACATCGTTGATCCCACGGGGCTCTCCCCCCAGGCAACACCTGCCGCCTTGATTTAAGGGACAGGGCTGGGTTTATTACCCAGTGCCTTGAGGGGGGAATGCCGACGGGATCAACGCAATTTTTCACCCGCCGACCATGAGCTTCTGTTTGGGGTAGTCCCACATTAATAGGGCCTAGTGCCTAACCCGTACACGTGGGGTACGTGGTAAATACCTAATATGTAAATAGGGCCAAGAGTATCAAAAATTTAAAACAATTCTATTAATAACTGAGGATTTGAATGAAACTAAAATCATAGGGAATGTGGTAAAACGGTCCCAAAAGAAATTTAAGCACCACACCTACCCCCAGCTCCTTACTTTACCGCACATATCCCTGTGCTGCTCATACGCTGATTTGGCGAGGGCTGGCATCGAACTAGGAACCTTGTGGCTTCTAGCCGAACGCTCTACCGACTGAGATAACCAAGCCCTTTTATACCTTGATTAATTTATTGAATTTCCTTTATGAAGTGGAATAAATTAGAAGAAAGATGTTTCAGCATCTTTTGAATCCTCAAGGAATCCAACATTTTAATCCAGCTTCTAATGGATTAGTTTTGGAAAATGTTTAAAATAAGCTTAAGCTACATTAATACAATGGCTTCTAAAACATTAAAACACTGATATTACGTATAATATGTTTTCCTGTTTAAAATGATTAATTAGCTCTAAAAACGTTGATATTGCAAATAAATATGAAGTATTTAAAATGATCGTGAACAGCATTAATACATTGGCTCTTAAAACATACATATTGCAACTAAATATAAAGTATTTACCTATCTAAAATGATTGTTAACTTTAATTTATGGTGTAATGGTTATCATTGTAGAAAATGAACACAGCAAACAGAGTTCAAATCTTGGACAAAGTTGTTTGCATTTCACATTGCACTAATACTTTTGGGAAAGGTATGCATTAAACTAATCTCCCTTCAGCTATGGGTAAATATTAAGACAGACCGGGCTTTTTCAACTTGGTATGGAATGGGTCTAGCAGAAGAAAAACTCTGAATTAAACCAGTAAAACTCTGCTTAATTCTTTGCTTACCAAAGTTCCTCCATTTATTGTAGTAGTCTCTGGAACATCTTCTGTACATCAAGACACTGTATTTTACGCTTACACCATGAGTATTGACCACACAGATCCCTGTGCTACTCATACGCTGAGTTGGTGAGAGCCGGTATCGAACTAGGAACCTTGTGGCTTCTAGTCAAACGCTCTATCGACACAGCTAACCAGGCCCTTGTATGTGTACCATTTTTTTTCGGCGGCTGTGCCTGTAAGTTCGTACATAAAACGGTTCCAAAAGAAACTTAAGCGCCACACCTACCCTCAGCTCATTACTTTACCGCACATATCCCTGTGCTACTCATACGCTGAGTTGGTGAGGGCTGGTATCTAACGAGGAACCTTGTGGTTTCTAGCCGAACGCTCTACCGACTTGTATGTGTACCATATTTTTTCGACCGCTGTGCCTGTAAGTTCGTACATAAAACAGTTCCAAAAAAGAAATTTAATCCGTTCTCTAATCCGAGGAAATAGTCCGTGATATTTCTGTTCCTCAGATCTTCTCCAAGACCCTCGAAGAGAATTAAAAATGAAATAAATAAGCACCATAGAGTAAGAGAGAAAAGAAAATATCAGTGAAACTTTCATTAGATTATCTTTCGAAAGAATATTCGCTCAAACACGAATATTCAGTGCAGTACGCGTGGCGAACGGAGTGGGAGAGGGAAAATTTGATCGGCAGGAGTCGGGAATCGTTAGTGAAATTAGACAAAGAACTGGTAGAAGAGTGGCGGATGCTGGCGAAGGAGGTTATATTTTGTGAGGTAAATGAGTCGATAGAAGGAAGAGAGATGCAGTTATTTACTATGCTTAGTTTAGGTGTGGCACAAGGCCAGAAGAATGGGGCGCCTAATGAGAATCGAATTCACTAACAGTGGTTTGCGAATCTAACTTGCTAACCGTTACACTACGTGAGTTGTCCAAGAAAGAGAGATATAGGTAGAAGAGGAAAAAGAAAAAGAAAAAGAATCCACAGTAAGAGGAGAAGGAAAAGGTGATGATAAGAAGGTGTGAATAAGGAAGAGGAAGAGAGGGGGATATTACGAGGAAAGAGGAAGGAGTAAAATCAAAGAGGGAGGGGTAAAAATCATAGAGGGAGGTGGGTGTAAGAAAAATTAGATGTGGAGATTAGGAGAGGAAAAGAAATGAAGAAGTTGAGGAAAAGAAAGAGTGAAATATGGAGGAGAAGAAGATGGTAGAAAAAGTGGATATAAAGAAAGTGTAGTAATTCTAATGAAAAGAAAAAAGATGAGAAAAAGGAGAATATGAGAAGATGAGGAGGGGGAGGAGGAGAAAATAAAGATGATGAGAAGAAAGAAGAAGAAGAAGAAGAAGAAGAAGAAGAAGAAGAAGAAGAATAAAAAGAGTGAAGAAGAAGAAGAAGAAGAAGAAGAGTGAAGAAGAAGAAGAAGAAGAAGAAGAAGAGAGAAGAAGAAAGAAGAACAACAACAACAACAACAACAACAACAACAACGACAACAATAAACAACAACCAGGAGAAAAAAAAAGTGAAAAGAAGAAGAAGAAAAAGAAAAAGAAAAAAAGAAATAAAAAAGAGTGAAGAAGAAGAAGAAGAAGAAGAAGAAGAAGAAATAACAAGAGTGAAGAAAAGAAGAAGAAGAAGAAGAAGAAGAAGAAGAAGAAGAAGAAGAAGAAGAAGTAAAAAAGAGTGAAGAAGAAATAAAAAGAGTGAAGAAGAGAAGAGAAGAAGAAGAAGAAGAAGAAGAAGAAAGAAGAGTGGAGAAGAAATAAAAGAGTGAGGAAGAAGAGGAAGAAGAAATAAAAAGAGTGAAGAAGAAGAAGAAGAAGAAGAAGAAGAAGAAGAAGAAGAAGAAGAAGAAGAAGAAGAAGAAGACAGAATAAATAAAAATATAAGAAAGAAAGAAAGAAAGAAAGAAAGAATGTCAGAAAGAAAAGAAAACACATACGTAAGCAAAAATCGAGGAAAAGAAAAAAAAATAAATGAAGAAAGAAAGAAAGAAAGAAAGAAAGAAGAAAGAAGAAATATATCATCGGGAGATAAAGGGAAACATAAAATAAATAAATGATCCAAGAAAGAAAGATAGAAAGAAATATCAAATTAAATTATTGAGATAAACAAACAAAAATTAATAAATACAGATAGAAAGAATGAAAGAATGATTTGCTTTGGTTTGTTTTACGGCATATCAACCTCAGTGGGTCATTTAATGCCGATAAATTTTGAAATATATTCATTCTTAATGTATAATCAAATTTTGTTTATAAACTCATGTTTTTTTCTATTTAACCCGTAGATGGGACCCTAACAGATACTACCACTCCGGTTCAGAGTGGACCAGAGAGCAATGGTGATAAAGGGGTGCTCCACATTCCCCAAACCTCTAGAATAGGAACCTCACCATCAGATAGAGTTTAACGTAATTCCCAGAACATGTAGACCCTTAGCCACTGCCTTCTAGCACCCATATGATAAAAAGGGTTGGTGCTTGCCATAAGAGCAATAGGGTTGGGGCAATCATATAGGTGCTAGGGCTTGACATGACCAGCTGATTGATCGAAGGGAGTCTCTCCGACCGTCCATTTAGCCCAAGAAAGGGCTAAAGTGTTTTGCAGGTCATGAACTGCTCAACTACCCGGGTTCTATCCTTAAGCATCACGTGTCGCCACCTACGACCAACAGGTGGCCCCATTGGGGAGTCTCATCCCTCTGCAGAGGTGCAGTCGGTGCATTCTAACGCTCCTGCTGACAGGATGGATAAAAGAATGAAGAGCAAAAATTAAGAGAAAGAAACATTTTTTGTATGAGATTTATAACAAAAGAAAGAAAAACGAAAAAAGGAACGAAGTTTATTTCCTATAAATCTAACATGATCAAAGGGGAACCACTCTTGACTGATAAATTATTTATTTATTTATTGAACGACTAGAAGTCAGGGTTAGGGTTAGGGTTAGGGCTTAGTGTTAGGGTTAGGGTTTAGGGTTAGGGTTAGGATTAGGGTTAGGGTTAGTTTAATGGGAAAATAGATAAGTAATTCATCAGTCAAGAGTGGTTCCCCTTTGATCATGTTACACTTATAGGAAATAACCGGAACGAAAGTTGACACTGAAATAAGAGAGTGAAAAAGAAATAAAAGAAAAAGAATGAAAAAGAAAAGAAAAAGAATGGAAGAAAGAAAAGTGATAAAATGTGAAGAAAAAGAGTGACTCATTCTTTCGTGGAAAAGAAGAAAAAGTGGGAAAAAAATAGAAAGAAAATAGAAAGAAAAGAAAAAAACTGACATAAATGAAATAACTCGAGATAAAAAGGAAAGTTTAAAAAAAAAAAAGAGAAATGAAAGAGATGAACGAATTCGTTGGAAGATCTTTGATTATTCACTGTAATTTCATCAAAGAGAGAATGCTACTTCATGTAAACATTTTCTTCTCTCTCTCTCTCTCTCTCTCTCTCTCTCTCTCTTTCTTCTCTCACACTCACAGAATAACATACTCTCTCTCTCTCACTCTCATACACCACACACATACACATACACACACACACTCTCTCTCTCTCTCTCTCTCTCTTTATCTTTTCTCTGTCTCATTGTCTTTCAATATATATATATATATAATATATATATATATATATATATATATATATATATATAATAAAATGGGTACAGAAGATAAACCTACATGAATTTCACCATAAGGATCTTCAGGGTTACATACACTGAATTAACCGAGATACCGATATATATATATATATATATATATATATGTATATATATATATATAATGAGAAGTAAACAAACAGACGATGTTTGTGATATGGCTATTTTCAGCCGACATATTGGGAGAATATGTGTTTAAATGAGTCGAACCTAATTTGTGAAAGTTAATTAATTAATAATTAATTAATTAGGCGGATTACCTTTTAAATTTAAGGCTAAACAAATCGAGAAAAATCAATCTCTGTAATGTACATTTCGGCCTATTATGGCCTCTCAGCAAGAGAGGGGAGGAGAGCCGAAGGAGGAGAGGTAGAAGGAGGGTGGGGGGACGGGAAGGGAGGAGGGAGGTGAGAGAGGGGGGAG
>CM042167.1:20619-38119 GCA_023376005.1 Doryteuthis pealeii
AGGCATTTTGCATCAGAAATAAAAACTAACAAATAAAAATAGCATTTAAACCGTCACCAACATATTAAACATCTTTAATGACTTAACACACTAACCATAATTTTCCCACCAACAATGAACACTCCTAACTGAATGAGTCTGCAACGATAATTCTTCCAGCTGAATTAACTCTTTCAAATGAATAAACCTCGACAAATTAACTACCTGGAGAATAACAATAAATATGACCGCCCTCTCATAGAATACACCGACTGCACTTTTGCAGAGGGGTAAAACTCCCCAATGGGGCAACCTGTTGGTCGTGGGTGGCGACCCGTGATGCTTAAGAATGGAATCCTGGGGGATGAGTAGTCCATGACATTCAACATTCCACTTAGACCCTTATTTAGGCTAGATGGGTGGTCGGAGAGGCCCCATCCGATCAATCGGCTGTTCACGTCAAACTCTAGCACCTATATGATTGCCCTAACCCTATTGCTCTTATGGCAAGCCCCAACCCTTTTTATCATATGTCTGCTAGAAGGCAGTGGCTAAGGGTCTACATAACCTGGGAAATATTAAATCTATCTGATGGTGAGGTTCCAGTTTTGGGGGTTTGGAGAATGTGTAGTATCCATTTATCCCCCATGCTCCCTGGTCCACTCTGACCTGGAGTGGTAGTACATGTTAGGGTCCTATCTATAGGTTAAATAGAAAATGTATTCATAAAAATGTTGTGTATCCATTGGGAATTAATTTGTTTCAGAACTTTGTCGGCATTGAATGACCCGCTGGGGTTGATGTGCCGTAAAACAAAACAAAGCAAACCACCTACAATGAACACACCTAACTGAATGAGCCTGCAACGACAATAAAAATTCTTCCGACTCAATTAACACTTTCAACTGAATAAATCTCGCACCACACACACACACACACAATAAATAAATAAGTACGACTAATAATCTCGGGAAACACCGAAAGCCTTCTAACCCCTACCTTGTTACCTATACTGTGTAAATCGTTTCTAAGTGACTATTGACAGCTTGAAATTGTCAGTGAACAAAAGAGAAAAACACTGGGACACATGGATACGATTTTACAGCGTCATTTTGAATTTTTGTGCGTCAGGGACGCAGGACGCGTACCTATCAGCATCCCTGAAATGTCAAATGGCAGATCCACATAGAAGTGTTATACATTTGAAGACTATAATAAAGAGTTTGAATGGTGTCCATAACTGGTTAGCCCAAACAGACATCTCTAGGATTTCTCAGTAAATTCCCTAAATGAATGTCGCGTGTTGTTGATAATCTACAAAGTATAATTTGAATCTTTGACATTTAATACCATTATAAGAGGTCCACAGAGTGTTAACTCTGGTTCTTATAAAACATTGGGCTACTTAAAGGATAAGTACCCCAATGCGGAATACTTCAGTTAGGAAAACAACAAACGCGTTAGTTACATTTATATAACTTTATTATAACATATTAGGGGAACAAAGTTCCCCAGGCTATTTAATGTCACAAGTGTCCAAACATACACAATAGTGTTCATAGACAAAGTGGTAACCACTTACTGTAAGTAGAGGTTGTAGCGTCTGGTGTGCACCATAGGTGTCTACTGGAGAGAGATGACAAGCACGTCCAGGCTTGTTTAGTGCATCGGAAGAAGAGCGTTCTCTGTTTGCGTTCCTGTGTCACGTGACCAAAATAGCGTCTCCTGACACGGAAGATTCACCAAAACCCCCAGACAAGAGAGACTGCCCTTACACCATTGAAGTTGAAATAAAATAGTTATTATATTCCTCGAAAGTTTTGCCGATGAATTTAGTTTCAATTTTGGCGGCAAATTTTTATCTAATCAGACAGAAATGTGTAAAAGCTCACAGAAATTGATACTAAATTGGGTTTTGTTTATAATAGTGAATATCTTTGCTTATTTAGCGGTCAGAAAATTCCGTTTCCAGAGAGCTCATCCTACCAAGAGTGGAGAGCATATATATATATATATATATATATATATATATATATACCAACCCATCCGCACAAGCAGGATGTAACATAAAGTCAATTTCTTAAGCGGAGTTCAACAGGTTTGAATTCAGAGTTTTCCTTCTCCTAGACTGGTTGCCTAACCAAGGTTAAAGAGGCAGGTCTGCCCTTCTATTTATCCATAGTTGGAGGGAGAGTAGGATTCATACCTTTCCCAAGGGTATTAGCGCTAAGTGAAATGCAATTACCACATCCAGGATTTGAACTCGGGGCGACATGTCCATTTCCCATGACTTTAACCATTACACCACGCGAGTGGAGAGCATATAAATTGTCATTCACATACAGTCCTGTATCACGGCTCATGCGTGTGACTAGAACTAGACAGGCCAGGCTGCTTCAGGCTAGGTTCGAAACCCGACTGAATTGTCACCAGTCAGACATCTTACCAATGTGACATCTCGTTACCAATTTTTGGAAATGGAATTGTACTCTTAGAATCATCTGTATGTTTGCATGCTTGGGTATATGTGTGTGTGTGTGTGTGTGTGTGAGAGAGAGAGAGAGAGAGAGAGAGACGAGAGAGAGAGAGAGAGAGAGGGTTTGTGGTATCAATAAAGCCAATTCGCAGATTTTTAACATCTCTCCTCAGATATGAATATCTGAAATATGCAAATAAAAAGCAATTTATTCATGATAGTCGAACGAATATTAACTGCAAAGATATTCAGTCCTTTTTTAATTCAAAAGATTATAGTCTGAGAATTTACAATATTGGACATAGTTGGAACATCTTTTACAGAACAAATATTTGGTTTAAAATGGAACCTGCATAAGATATATAAGCGTACACGGCAATAACCGTATTATGATAATAAATTTGCTCTACTAACGTATTGAGCACTTTATATTTGTTATATCACTGTCTTATCATTGTGAAACTTGCATCAACTAACCATTGTGAGCATTTTCACCGGTAACTCACTTTCCCACAAATACCATATATATATATATATATATATATATATATATATATATATATATAGGTTAAATTATTATTATTGTTGGAGAATTGATTATAGAGGGCTCAATTACTTATGTAAGAGCTTTATTTATTTATTTATTTATAATTATAAAGTCGGTCCTACCATTGGTTTCTGAATAACACTTTTTTGGTGTTATTCGTCTTCAGAGGCGTTTAATATATATATATATATATATATATATATATATATATTAAACGCCTCTGAAGACGAATAACCCCGAAAAAGTATATATATATATATATATATATATATATATATATATATTATAAAAAAGAAGGTCCGCAAAATGTATTATGTTCTCAGAAAAATGTTTTTAATTCTGTTTATCTTACATATGCGACACGTGTTTCTGATCTGTTGTCTTCTTCAGGCATTGAATTATTATTTT
This sequence comes from Doryteuthis pealeii, assembly GCA_023376005.1. Lineage (NCBI taxonomy): Eukaryota > Metazoa > Mollusca > Cephalopoda > Myopsida > Loliginidae > Doryteuthis > Doryteuthis pealeii. The sequence continues at coordinate 24,030 of CM042167.1, forward strand.
GGAAGAATATGTCCGATATTTGATAGGTTGTGTGTGTTTCTGCAACTTTTCAATTATAATGGCTGTGTAATAACGGTTGAACGCTACGTTATTTTTTCAATCCTTGCGTGCGATTTGCGCGTGACTTGCATGCGACTTGCACGCAAAAATTGAGAAAAAATGATGTAACGTTACACAATCTTTGCGCGTAAGTCGCACGCAGGTCACGGCTTGGTAATAAATTCATTAACTGAGCTTTCATTACTCTTTTAATAGGTATAGTTCACCAGATGTTCATTTGATATGTTAGGTGTGTGTGTTTGAAATTTGTTTATATATATATATATATATATATATATATATATAATTGAATAATATCGACAAGCAAATACGGCGAATATCGCGTGCGACGGACAGAACACTGAACAGCAGTTTCGAACTAATTAGGTCTCATCAGCAGTGTATACCTCGATCGTTGTGTGTGTGTGTTGTGTGTGTGTGTGTGTGTGTGTGTGTGTGTGTGACACGAATTTTCTGGTTTTTGATACTTATTCGTTAATATATATATACCATCCTTTCCACACGAGTAAGCCCATTTCTTAAGCGGAGTTTAGCAGGTTTGAATTCTGAATTTTACTTCTCCTAGACTGGTTGCCTAACCAAGGTTAAAGAGCCCAGTCTGTCCCACTAGTAGTAGTAGTAGTAGCACAGCTTGGATAATTTGATCTGTGGTGCAACTGACGGTAAGTGTAGCGAACCACCTCAGCAAAAATAACCTCCCTGGTCTAGCAAAAAAGGGCATTGTTTTCCTCGCTTTCCGGCTGATAACAATAGGCCACTGCGTTTTTACTTTATATATATATATATATATATTATATATATATATATATATATATATATATATATCAACCAACCCCAACGCACGAGCAGGATGTGACACAAGGTCAATTTCTCAAGCGGAGTTAAACAAGTTTTAATTCAGAGTTTTCCTTCCCCTAGACTGGTTGTCAAACCAAGGTTAAAGAGCCCAGTCTCCCCCACTATTTACCCATTGCGGAGGGAGAGTAGGTGGATACATACCTTTACCATGGGTATTAGCGCAATGTGAAATCCAAATAACTTCGTCCAGGAATTGAACTCGAGTCCATTTCCGACGACTATAACCATTACATCATACGCCTCCATGATAATATGTAAATATTAAAGATTTATTTCTCGCCCTGTCGGTGGGGCGTTAGAATGCACCGACTGCACCTCTGCATAGGGGTAAAACTCCCCCAAATGGGGCCATCTGTTGGCCGTGGGTGACAACCCGTGATGCTTAAGGAGCAGTTGATGACTTGGAATACACAACTTTGGTCTTTACTTGGACTAGATGGGCGATCGGAGAGGACCCTTCCGATCAATCGGCTGTCCAAGTCAAGCCTTAGCACCTATATAATTGCCCCAATCCTTTATGGCAACCCCCAATCTTTCTTATCGTATGGGTGCTAGAAGGCGGTGGCTGAGGGTCTACATGGCCTGGGAATGATGTTACACTTTATCTGATGGTGAGGTTTCAGTTTTGGAGGTTTGGGGAATGAGGAGCACCCCTTCATCACCATTGCTCCCTGGTCCACTCTGACCCGGAGTGGTAGTACCTGTTAGGGTCACATCTATGATTTAAATAGAAAAATATATTTATAAAAAAATTGACCATCTATTTAGAATTAATTTATTTCAAAACTTTATCGGCATTAAATGACCCACTGATATGCCGTAAAAAAGATTTATATCAAACTTTTTAAATCCTGACTAACGCCGGATAGCTCTGCTAGTATATATAAATAAGTAAGTAAAGTCATCGGGGCGGCCTAATGTCGGTATCAGCCAGACAACGAGGGTGTCTATCCCCTTTTCACTAGCGCTACACCAAGAAGATTATTTTAGCATCTGAGGTGGAGCGCCACACCTACCATCAGCTCATCACTTTACCGCACATATCCCTGTGCTATTCATTTACTGAGTTGGCGAGGGCCGGTATCGAACCAAGAACCTTGTGATTCCAAGCCGAACACTCTAGCGACCGAGCTAAACCGATTAGAATAAGGAGAAGTATTTTTGAAAAAAATGGCGAAAGTTACAGATAGAATATGTAAATATTTAATATTTATCTCAAACTTTTTAACTCCTGTGCAACGACGGATAGCTCTGCTAGTATATATATTAGAATAGGAAGAAGTATTTTCGAAAGTTACAGATAGAATATGTAAATATTTCAGATTTATCTCAAACATTTTAGATCCTTTCTAACGACGGATAGCTCTGCTAGTATATATATTAGAATAAGAAGAAGTATTTTCGAAAGATACAGATGGAATATGTAAATATTTCAGATTTATCTCAAACTTTTAAAATCCTGTCCAACGCCGGATAGCTCTGCTAGTATATATATTAGAATAAGGAGAAGTATTTTCAAAAGATACAGATAGATTATGTAAATATTTCAGATTTATCTCAAACATTTTAACTCCTTTCCAACGCCGAATAGCTCTACTAGTATATATATTAGAATAAGGAGAAGTATTTTCGAAAGTTACAGATAGATTATGTAAATATTTAAGATTTATCTCAAACTTTTCAAATCCTGTCCAATGCCGGATACCTCTGCTAATATATATATTAGAATAAGGAGAAGTATATTCGAAAAAAAAATGGCGAAAGTTACAGATAAGATATGTAAATATTTAAGATTTATTTCAAACTTTTTAAATCCTGTCCAACGCTGGATAACTCTGCTAGTATATATATAAGAATAAGGAGAAGTATTTTCGGGAAAAAAATGGCGAAAGTTACAGATAGAATCCACTTCAGTTCTTTAGTTGTATCGTTTCTTATTAGAATTTATGTTATTTTCCTTTTTAAAATTCTTATGCTTCAAAAACATCCACTGCTTATTTCGTACTAACACAAATGGTTTTCCTTTAATCTTTATGGGGCTTACTTCTCTTCTACTGGTTGGGGATTAACTATTATGGTTTTTTTTTTTATTTTGAATTCTTTTTCTGTTTACATCATTTCAACTTCAGCTTCTACGCACTGCTCTTTGAGTACCTCTCTCATCGTGTGCACGTTATAGCAACCACAGGCATGCCCACGTGACTCTATATGGACACATACATTTCATTATATATATATATATATATATATATATATATATATATATATGTGTGTGTGTGTGTGTGTGTATGTGTGCGTGTGTATGTGTGTGTGTGTGTGGGTGTGTGTGTGTGTGTGGTGTATTTGGGCAGTATTCTTTCATTTATGCATGTTGAATTAAAGAAAAGACACATCTGCTTAATAATTTTATTTGTGATTTTTTCAAGTTTTCTGGCCAACTTTTGAATATTAGGGTGGAATTCGTGGATTAGTCCACCAAAGTCCATGTCCCAAGTACTTTCGGCACTTCGAAGTGCCATCATCAGGGGTGATGTGTTCCAGTTTATATATATATATCTATCAATAACGACATACTTGTCCAATGTGGGCTGGCCACTTAAACGGACTTAGGGAGCTTAACGTTATGTCAATTCGACTTGGGTTATTTTATGCTGAAAGAGGGGAGTCTGATTCAACAGAGACACCTCCTTGAGAACTAAATGTGCAGTATACCATGCCGTAGTTCTCTCAAACCTCCTGGACGGTGCAGAAGCCCGGACGGTACACAAAGCGGATGCCCATAGACTACATTTCTACTACATGCGTCACTTGCACAGTATATTAAATGTCAAGCGGTGGCAACATGTTTCAAACATGACCATCCTGAAGAGAACTGGACTCCCTGGCATGCATGAAATACTTGTCCAACGCAACCTGAGATGGGCTAGCCACTTAAACAGACTTGGAGATGACAGACTACCAAAGCAGATTCTGTACTCTCAACTGAGAGAGGGATCACCTGTGATCGGTAGACCAAAGCTCAGGTATAAAGGCAACACCAAGAGAAACCTGAAGGACTTTAACATCCCCATAGGCAGTTGGCACGACGCAACCAGAGATCGAATCAACTGAAGAAAACAGATTCGAATGTTGTCATCATCGGATACGATGGACAGCAAGTAATAATATTGATATAGATAATATGGGTGCTATATTTATAATTAAACAGTGCTCAATATCGTAGATAGAGCATTTATATCTAAGTTATGGTAGTGGGAACATGGAGTCAACGTCACTTAGTTACTGAGCATTTCTCTCCTATGCGATTATTCAAAACAATCTCAAACGAAAGGTCTCCAAAGCACTGGGAATACAGGTAAACTGTTCGTGTGGCTTTTGACAACACTTTTGTGTCGCTTTTTAACATATCACAGTCACATGTGGCGCTGTAACTTCAGGGGCATAACAACTTTATTATAGTCTTCCGAGACTGAAATGCCAATAATAATAATAATAATAATAATAATAATAATAATGATAATAATAATAAATTAAATCAAAAATATAAATTAAATTAAAATTAAATTAAATTAAATTTTGACCACACAACAAAATGGTATATGCATAAACCAGAATCTGTTCTTGAGAACGAAACGCATAAAATTCTCTGGGACTTTGAAATTAAAACGGATCACCTTATCCCAGCAAGAAGTCCAGACCTAGTGTTGATTAACAAAAAAGAAAGAACTTGCCAACTGGTGGATTTTGCAGTGCCAGCAGATCACAGGGTGAAGTTAAAGGAAAATGAAAAAAATGACAAATATCTGGACCTTGCCAGAGAACTGAAAAAGTTATAGAACATGAAAGTGAAAGTTATACCAATTGTAGTTGGTGCACTTGGAACAGTCCCAAAAGGATTAGAAAAGGGCTTGGAAAGTTTGGATATCAGAGGAAGGATTGAAACCATTCAGAACACTGCACTGCTGCAATCTGCCAGAATACTCAGAAGAGTCCGGGAGACCTGAGGAGACTTGCTGTCACTCAGACTCCAGTGAAAGACCATCAGCTAACACTGATGTGAAAACTCAAAAGGAGTAAATAATAATCTTATTATAATGGAGATTGTGTGTTTTTCTGTCTGTAACCGAAACTATATTCCTACTCAAGTCACAATTCTCTTAGTTATTGACATCACATTCGCCATGATTTCATTTTTATTCAAACCTCAATTATTAATAAAATTGTCTTACATTATTAATACTGTTAACTATGTCTACATACTGACAACATGCAATTATATTTATATATACAACAAAATGGCGCTTTACAATGTGAACGGGAAGGCTAATTTGCATATTAGTATTAAAAAATCGAATTTAATAAATATGTGCTTAGTATTATTGATTTCTAATTGTTTGGTTTTATTTTAATGAATATCAGCAAAAGTCTCTTCAATGAATCTTAAATGAAATCCATTAACAAGATAAAATAACTGTCATTTTATTCTTTACTTCCTCTTATAACTAAATACTTAAATTAGAAAAAATAACAATAAAAGACGAGAGTTATGGAAGAGTAAGTTTCAGTTGTTCCATTTTTTATTATACTCCCTCTGTTTCAAATCTTTTATTATACTCCCTCTGTTTCAAATCTTTTTATCTGTATTCTTATTTAGTTTCATTAGCCTTTCTAATGTAATACAATATTTTATTACATTAAAACTTAAATACTTGCACCCGGAGGGTGCATATATTTGCTAGTAATAATAATAATAATAATAATAATAATAATAATAATAATAATACTTGTACCAAATTCCAGCGATTCTTTAAAGAAAATAAATTCAGGAAGACAAATAATCCCGCCAAGAAGAAAGTAGGCTTAATTCAATAAAAATGCGCACCAAGACAATTCAACACTGATTTGTGCATTATCAATTTCTTTTCTTTCTTTTTTTTTTTTCAAAAATTCTTTAGAAACCAGATACAGCGAAAGTTAAAGTGAAAAGTAAAAGTAAAAGTGAAGCCATTTCTGAAGTAGAGAGCGTGGAAAACCAGTGAACATTTTCAATGCACTGGTAACTGTCTCTATCGTCTCACAAAGAGAACAAAGTCTGTGAAGATAGAATTGTTGAACAAACTGTAGAAAGACACGAAAAAAACAAAAAACGAAAGCGATGATAAAAATGTCGGAACACGTATACGAACGAGTGATTAATAAGGAAACAATGAAGAATGTAAATAGATTACAATGTTGTTTTCTGTCAAAAAATGTAAAGAATAATTAATGCAGTCTGTTATCTCCATTCGAAACCTGCACTGATTTTTTTCTCATGCAGTTGCATAACTGACTACATCACGAAGCACACTATCAATTTGTCAAATATTTCTATTTTACTTTGATAAATAATCCATCTCAAATCCTGCGTGCGAAAAGAAGGTTCCCGAGTCCGAAAAGGTTCCCGAGTCTGACTAGAAATACCTGAAGAAGGCCGGAGGACATATCGACTGAAACGTTGTACGGATAACAATGAAGATGAGGATAATAGTCCGAATAACACAGATAATACTGATCATCAAGGGCAGCAGAAACAATGAATAATAATTAACAAATAATAATTAACAAAGCTTAACGCCTACCCCAGCTATGGTTAGCGGAATGAGAACAGGATACAACACTCCACTTTGAACCTTACTTGGACTAGACGGGCGGGCGGAGAGGCCCCCTCCGGTCAATCGGCTGGTCACATCAAGCCCTAGCACCTATATGATTACCCCAACCCTATTGCCCTTATGGCAAGCCCCAACCGTTTTTATCATATGGGTACTAGAAGGCGGTGGCTAAGGGTCTACATGTTCTGGGAATGACGTTAAACTCTATCTGATGTTGAGAATCCAGTTCTGGAAGTTTTGGGAATGTGGAGCACCCCTTCATTACCATTGCTCCCTGGTCCACTCTGACCCGGAGTGGTAGTATTTGTTAGGGTCCCATCTATGGGTTAAATAGAAAATGTATTTGTTTAAAAAAATGAGTATCCATTAGGAATGACTTTATTTCAAAACTTTGTCGGCATTAAATAACCCACCGAGATTGATATGCCGTAAAACAAAACAAACCAAATCATATGCAGTTGAATGATAGTCTACAGCATGGTACACGAGATTAATTTTTACAAATATTTCTATTCTACTTGGGTAAATAAACTATCTCAAATTAATTTACCACTTCTTAGTAAAATTGTGGAATTGACTAACTTAGAGGATAATCACTTAATTTTCTTATTTAGCAGTAAACAAACTAATAACAAATAAGACCAAAAATATTTAATTCAAGCGATTCTTTAGAGTCTATTATCTTCATTCGAAACCTTCACTGATTTTGATCTTATGCAGTTGCATCATAGTCTATAGCATGGTGCACGTGATTAATTTTTACAAATATTTCTATTTTACTTGGGTAAATAATCCATCTCGAATCTATCGGCTACTTCTTAGAAAAATTATTTAATTAACCAACTTAGAGTATATACATTTAGTTTTCTTATTTAGTAGTAAATAAGCTAATAAAAGATAAGACCAAAATATTCAATTAAAACGATTAATTATAGACTAAAAGAAATAAAAATAAAAATTTAAAAAACTGACCTGACGAACTGTTGCTTATCTGATACACAATTACAAAATACACCGTATCCCTAATCTCACTTCATTCTCAGGAACACCAACAGTCAGATTACAGCACTTGCTACACGGATGGATCCCCAAATGGGTTGAAAGAGGCTATTTAGCCTTGTAGGCAACCCATCAGTCAACGAAAAGTCTGACACATAAACTCTGCTGCCTTTCAAGGAAAGGGCAGAGGAGTAAATCCCGAAAGCAAATCAGGAGTCGGAGTCCCTAAGGTGATGTGATGCTGAAATCCAGTGCTCACCATCAACTCCTGCGACACTATCGTTGCCAAACTGCATTGGTAGCTTCCTTTCCTTTAGATCACAGCGTCAGGAATAATCAAATCTTTACTATTATCTGCGTTATTCGGACTATTGTCCTAATCTTCGTTGTTATCTGTACAACGTTTCGGTCGATATGCCCTCCAGCCTTCTTCGGGTATTTCTTTTCGGAATCGGGAACCTTCTTTTTGGACTCGGAAAACTTCTTTTTTTGACCCGGGAACCTTCTTGTCGTAATCGGGAGCCATCACGGAACGTTGAACTTAACCTTTTATCTAGTCCACGGGGGTATCCTGTTCTCATTCCGCTAACCATAGCTGGGATAGAGGCATTAAGCTGGGTGAATTATTATTCTATGTTACTGCTGCCCTTGATCGAGTCCGAGAAGGTTTCCGAGTCCGACAAGAAATACCTGAAGAAGGTCGGAGGGCATATCGGCCGAAACGTTGTACAGATAACAATAAAGATGAGGACAATAGTCCGAATAATGCAGATGATAGTAATCATCAAGCCTCATCTCAAACATTCAGAGAAATAATCAAATCTTTGTCTAGGCATTGGTTGATGAAGCAGTGAAGTTAAATGTCACAGGTGACGTAGTGGTTAGCAGGTGTCCGTTCCGGTTTGGAAATTGAATAATGACTTAATAGTTAGCCTGTCCATTTTTCTAGATTCCAACTGCATGTCACAGGGTCTTAGATGACGTGGTAAAGTTGGATAGTCGTATTTCTATTCATAGTTCGTATTGTTAGATAGTGGTATTCTTATTCTTGTTTCATATTATTGTATAGCCGTATTTTTATTCGCGATTCATGTTGTTGGATAGGCGTATTTTAGTTTTTAGTTTATATTGTTGTATAGCCGTATTCTTATTCTTAGTTAGTATTGTTAGATAGTGGTATTTTATTCTTGTTTCATATTAATAAATAGCCGTATATTTATTCTTAGTTCGTGTTGTGGGATAGCCGTATTCTTATTCTTAGTTCATATTGTTGGATAATGGTATTTTTATTCTGAGTTCGTATTATTAGATAGTAGTATTTTTTTTCTTGTTTCATATTATTGGATAGCCGTATTTTTATTCTTAGTTCGTATTATTAGATAGTGGTATTTTTATTCTTAGTTCATATTGTTTTATTCTTAGTTCATATTGTTGTATAGCCGTATTCTTATTCTTAGTTCATATTATTAGATAGTGGTATTTTTTATTCTTAGTTCATATTGTTGGATAGCCGTATTATTCTTAGTTCGTATTATTAGATAGTGGTATTTTTATTCTTATTTTATATCGTTGGATAGCCGTATTTTTATTCGTTTTCCGTGTTGTATAGCCGTATTTCTATTCTTAGTTCATATTGTTAGATAAGCTCAGCTAAAGCAGTTTCACAAAGACTTGGAAACGTAGCCATAGCCGAGCATCAGTACTCTTCCAAAGTTTTACTTTCAAATTGCATTTCAAGAGAACGATTTGAACGCAGTTCTATAAGATCATCCTTCAGCCCTCCATTGTAAATAAATATAAATAATATTAATTACAAAAGAAATTTAATTTAAATTTAAACAGACGCTTCTCGCAACCATTGGAGTGATGCTTGCACCCCTGGTCGGGAACCTCTTGTTCTAGATCAATGGTTCTCAACCTTTTTTTTACCCATGGACCCCTTTTAACCCTATTTTACTCTGGTGGACCCTCCCATAGCCATTCAATGTTTAAAAATCCCATTGTAATTTTATAGTTAAATACATTTTGCCTGCCTGGGTCCCCCAAAATGTTATATCGTTCCTGGGGGTCCACACGGACCCCGGTTGAGAACCTCTGTTCTAGATGAACAGTAAGTAGTACTGTTCAACCAATAGCTTGGAGATGAGGTGGTTCATGCCTTTCCCAAGTCCAAAAGGGAACATAATAGCGCGACTTGAGTTCAAACTCTCTTACCACGATGTCACAGTCAGGGCGTCCCGTTGTAGTGTAATTGTTATCAAGCTAGTCTCGCAGATCCATTACTTCTGATAAGCAACTTCTATCGAAGACCTTTATTTATCTTTTAGATTTTTTTTAGCATTAAATAAACTAATAATAGGTATGAGAAAAACATTTTTTTAAAAGTAAAGTCGTTGGGGGGCCTAAAGTCGGTATCAGCCAATCAGCGAGGGAGTCTATCCTCTTTTCCCTAGCACTAGACCAAGGAGATTGTTTTTGCGTCTGATGTGGAGCGCCACACATACCACCATTCCTTAGTTTACCTGTGCTACTCATACGCTGAGTTGGTGAGGGCCGGTATCGAACTAGGAACCTTATGGTTTCTAGCCGAACGCTCTAACGACTGAGCTAAGCCTGCCCTAAGTAAGTAAGTAAGTCGTCGGAGCGGCCTAATGTCGGTATCAGTCAGACAGGGAGGGAGTCTATCCCTTTTTCAATAGAACTAGACCAAGGAGATTATTTTAGCATCTGGGGTAGAGCGCCACACCTACCATCAGCTCCTCACTTTACCACACAGATTCCTGTGCTACTCATATGCTGAGTTGGCGGGGACCGGTATCGAACTAGGAACCTTGTGGTTTCTAGCCGAACGCTCTACCGACTGAGCTATCCTAGTAGCTGAACATTCTTGCTTTATAAAATATACCTTAAACAAGTAAGATTAACATATATATATATATATATATATATATATATATATATATATATATATGATTAACCTATTTAAATTAAGGATATACGAGGATGAGTAAAGAATTAATGCCATTTTCTTTAGGACAGGTATAATTACCAAGACAGGAACATGTATTATCTGTGTTATTCGGACTATTGTCCTCATCTTCATTTTTACATGTACAACGTCTCGGCTGATGCCCTCCAGCCTTTTTCAGGTATTTCTTGCCAATTGGACACATGGCCTAGTGGATAAGGTAGTCAGATTAAGACAGTTATAAGTGACAGTTATCTCTGGATTCCAGGTTCAATCCTGCCAGGCAACATAGAAAAATAATTAACACAACTCCTACCCCAGCTATGGTTAGCGGAATGAGAACAGGATACACCCGTGGACTGAATAAAGGGTTAGGTTCAAAGTTCCGTGATGGCTCCCGATTACGACAAGAAGGTTCCCGACTACGACAAGAAAGTTCCCGAGTTCGAAAAGAAGGTTCCCGAGTCCGACAAGAAATACCCGAAGAAGGTCGGAGGGCATATCGACCGAAACGGTGTACAGATAACAATGAAGATGAGGACAATAGTCCGAATAACGCAGATAATACTAAACATCAAGACTCATCTCATACATTCAGAGAAACAGGAACATGTATCATATATCAAAATGAAGCTGCTCCTCTGTGGATCACATCCCTACTTCTTCACATAGTCACCGTTTCTCTCAATAGAAATTTTCCACCTACCAATGAGAGCATGTATCCGCGCTCACTTGTCACTGGAATAATTTTGTCACTCAAACCCTCTGTCATGGGACCGATAGTAGGTAAACATTATTCCAGTGACGAGGAAGTGAAATCTGTAGTGAAGAAGTGGCTCAAAGAACAGTCAACAGAATTTTACGGGGCTGGAATACATGTTTTTATTCAAAGGTGGAATATTGCTATTGAGAGAAACGGTGACTATTTGAAGAAGGGATGTGATCTACAGAGGACCAGCTTCATTTTGGATGTATGATACATGTTCCTGTGTTGGTAATTATACCTGTCCTAAACAAAATGGCATTACTTTTTGACTCACCTATGTGGAGAAGTAGGGACGTGATCCACAGAGGACCAGCTTCATTTTGATGTATGATACATGTTCCTGTGTTGGTAATTATACCTGTCCAAAACAAAAAGGCATTACTTTTTAACTCACCTATGTGGAGAAGTAGGGACGTGATCCACAGAGGACCAGCTTCATTTTGATGTATGATACATGTTCCTGTGTTGGTAATTATACCTGTCCTAAACAAGATGGCATTACTTTTTGACTCACCTATATGGAGAAGTAGGGGTGTGATCTACAGAGCTTCATTTTGATGAAAGATACATGTTCCTGTTGATAATTATACCTGTCCTAAACAAGATGGCATTACTTTTTGACACACCCTCGTATTCGTTCAAGCTATACAGAGGAAAATATCATGGAATAATTTAGTATAATAACCCCCCCCCCCTTTCTTTAAACATTTATAAAAAAAATAGAAACTGTAATTTGTCACTTAAAAAATAATTTTCTTAATTTCTATATATAGTTAGTTTTATTTTAATACATATTTAAAGTTTACATTTCAAATTGTTTTATTTTTTAATCCTTTAATGAATTTGATGATTTTACTTACTTAGGGTACAAACTCGCTGATATTGAATTTTTAACTTCCACCCCTCAGACAATATGTTTCAAAAATCTATTTTTACATCGCCCGGAGGGTGTTTTTTTATTTTTGCTAGTTATATCAATGAAATAAAAGAAAAGTAAATAAAGTTAGCGGAGTGACCTATTGTTGATATCAGCTGGATAGCGAGGGAGTCTATCCCCATTTCGCAAGCGCTAGACTAGGGAGATTTTAATTTTTATTTTTATTGAGGAATTATGGACAGATCTCGTAATTTGCAAGAGAATCCTAGATATGAAAATCGGTCTGCAATTAAAAGACATGTCTTGGAAACGGTTGGGAATTCCTAATTAAATGAAAGCATGGCTCCAACAAAAGAAATGTCAATTAAATTACTTCACACACGTGATGAGTGAAAATACAATGGTGGTTCTATAGCTTTCTAATTTTCTTATTTCAATACCTCTTCGAGAGAGAGAGAGAGACAGAGACAGAGAGAGAGACAGAGACAGAGACAGAGACAGAGACAGACAGACAGACTGACAGACAGGTATTTGCCTCATACCCCACATGTATGGGCTGGGCTCAAGGCCTCGTTTTAACATGGGTCCACCCACAAGCCGGGAAAGAACCAAAAATTGTGTCGATCCCTTCGGCATTCCCCCTCAAGGGGTGCCTCAGGCGCTGGGCAATAAACCCAGCCCCGCCCTCCAAGTTAAGGGGCAGGTATTGCCTCGGGGGACAGCTCCCCGGGATCGACGCCACCAACTTATAAAGATTCAGGGCCGAAGCCACTGGTCCCCAAAACGATGGGCGGGTTTCTCTACATACATACAACAGACAGACAGACAGACAACCCAGAATCAACAGACGCTTTTTGGTAGTCGGTTTCAGTTTCTTTATTAAAAGAGTAACGTAGGGATCTCTGCAGTAAAGTGAGGAACTGATGGTAGGTGTGGTGCTCCGTTTCAGGCACTAAAAACAATCTCCTTTCTCAAACAGATTGTTTGTCCACTTCATACTGTCGAGCTGTAAGTCAACCAAAAAGTGCGATATATATATCAGTTTAAAATAAACGAGAAAATCTGGACAAGCCAGCTAGTTTAATGGTTAGATTCCCCGCCTCTCAAGCTGGCAGGTAGGGTTTGAATCACGTACAAAGCACTGCCCTATCTATAACTCTGCTGATGAGGCCTAATAGGCTGAAATGTACATACAGATATTGACTTTTTTCGATTTGTTTACGCCTTACATTTAAACCGATATGCACGCCTAATTCATTTAATTATAACTAATTAATTTTCAAATTAGGTATGACTTCAATTAAGCACATAATCTCCCCCACCCCAAAATTATCAGCTATCGCCATCACAAACAGATTGTTTGTCCACTTCATATATATATATATATATATATATATATATATACACATATATGTGTGTGTGTGTGTGTGTGTGTGTATGTGTTGCACCTATACATATATAAAAGGCAGTTGTGTGTATGTCCGGAGGAAACTTCGAAAATAAAACAATTAACGACAAAGTAAATATATATACACAGTAAATATCACAAGGGCTTGGTTTTTGAGCAAACATGATAGAGTTTTGATTTATGTTCGTGAAGATAATTAAAAAATAAAATTTAAATGATAACAGCATGGATTTCTTTTTTCATTTAATATTTTAGATAGTAGACATTAACATTTCTTTTCAGAGTAACTGGATCAATGCAAGGTCTATTTTGTTTTTACATATGGGGTTTAAATGGGGCATCCCACGAGGATTCAACTCACGATTCAGTAATAATGGATCTTCAGGATTAACTAGAAAAAAAACCCTGTACCCAGACGACGCCGGATAGCCGCTGCTAGAGCATCTATATATCTCTTCATTTCAATATATCCCTCTATCTACACACACATAATTTTTCTTTCC
>CM042167.1:53119-54795 GCA_023376005.1 Doryteuthis pealeii
AGAATAAATTTGATTTCTAAACTTTGTCGAACTTAAATGACCCACAAACCAAACTAAAACCCATTAACCATTTGACATAAATGACAACTAGCAAAATAAAAAAACACCCTTCAGGCGATGTAAAAATAGATTCTTGAAACATATTGCTTGACGGTGGGAGCTAAAATTCAACGTCAGCGAGTTTGTACCCTAAGTAAGTAAAATCATCAAATTCATTAAAGGATTAAAAAATAAAACCATTTGAAATGTAAACTTTAAATATGTATTAAAATAAAACAAACTATATATAGATATATAATACCAGTCATGTATTTATTAAAACTTGTTTTAAAAAACAATGAGAACTGTCTAATTTTGCATGTTCAAATTTTGAGTGTATTTATTCTATGTTATGACGATTTTGGGTAAGGTGACGTAAGCACTGACGTAGTTTTTGTTACAGACAAAAACCGGAAGCGTATCTCCATTATTATATAGATATGACACATTTCTTATCTGAGCCCCTGAGAATTCAGAGATTTCCTTCTCCGAGACCAGTTGCCGTACCAGGCTGAAGAACTGAGTCTGTTCCAGGGTCGGTGTTAGAGATCATTACCTCTGCCGACCCATGATCTATGATAAATCTATGATATTTTGTTTCGACTACATGTACATTTTCTTAAAGTAGTATTCGTATAAAATATATGAAACCCCTCGTTCAGGACACTCGAGTACGCTTGGGCGCACCGATCAGCCTTATCTTATATCCATAGTTGTAGAGACATATCTTTCCCAACAGCATTAGTTTCCAAATGTCAAAAGAAAAAAAAAGTTATTTGTTTTAATACAATAAAAATTATGCACATGTTTAAGTTTATATATATATATATATATATATATATATGTTTTTTTAAGTTGGGCGTTATTACGAAGCATCTAAAAATAAATGAATGAACTCGATGTTATGGAGTATTGGATTCACCTTATTTTTTTTATTATTATTTTTTTATCATAAATTTTCGGGTTCGTTAGATACCCTTTTTCAAATGACTGTTGTTCCTGTTCAACGGATCTTTTGTCTCTGTTGTTATTGACAGCGGCAGCGTCTGTAAAAAATTTATGATAACGGAGTATTCCGATGTCAGCGTTCAGTCCCCTCACGTGAGTTTGTAATTTTGTAATAATGTAATAGAACACGCATTTCCAACAACGCAATCTCGAAAACAAGCAGAAACGAAATGGATTAAATGATATTTAATAAATTAGGTGAGCATATCTGTTCAAATGTAAAGGCGTAAACAGATCGAGAAAGTCTAAATAACGAGTTCGATAGTCACTGGATTGGTTTGGTTTGGTTTGGTTTGTTTTACGGCATATCAACCTCGGAGTGTGATTTAATGCCGACAAAGTTTTGAAATAAATTCATTCCTAATGGATACTCAATTTTTTATAAACACGTTCTTCTATTTTACCCATAGATGGGACCCTAACAGGTATTACCACTCCGGGTCAGAGTGGACCTGGGAGCGATGAAGACACTCAGCCACTGCCTTCTAGCACCACCCATATTATAAAAGGGTTGGGCTTGCCATTAGGCAATAGGGTTTGACAATCATATAGTGCTAGGGCTTGACATGACCAGACAGAGACTCTTTTGATGGATAATAGATTATGAGCGTCTTATATATAATGAATAT
>CM042167.1:54895-59895 GCA_023376005.1 Doryteuthis pealeii
AAAAGAGAGAGAATGCGTTGATGAGTCATTTGACGAGCTAATAATAATATAATATGATAAACAGTGAAGAATATAATATAAAATAATAATAATAAATATAATAAAACACAGTGAATAATAATAATAATAATAATAATAAATAATAATAATAATATAATATAATATAATACAGTGAAATAATAATATAATATATATAAAAATAATAAATAATAATATAATAATAATAATAATAATAACAACAACAACAGTAAATATAATAATAATAATAATAATAATAACAACAACAGTGAAATAATAATAATAATAATAATAATAATAATAATAATAATAACAGTGAATAATAATAATAATAATAATAATTAACAGTGAAATAATAATAATAATAATAATAATAATAATAATAACAACAACAGTGAAATAATAATAATGATAATAATAATAATAATAACAACAACAGTGAAATAATAATAATAATAATAATAATAATAATAACAACAACAGTGAAAGAATAATAATAATAATAATAATAATAATAATAATAATAATAATAATAATAACAGTGAAAGAAGAAGAAGAAGAAGAAGAACAACAACAACAACAACAACAACAAAGAGGAACAATAACACAATGACTGTATTGATATCTATGTTTTGTATTCGTTCTTCTAAATCAAACTCTTTTTATCTATCTTACTCTATTCATCTACTGAGATTGATAAATAAATAGATATAGGGTAAGTCCATGTGATATAGTAGCTTACGTGATAGACTGCGATATCGTACTAAGCGACTACGAACTCTAGTCGTGCTATTACGTTCATATACGTAAAATCATAAGATCTAATTTAATCCGTAACAAAGGATGGTCAGTTACACTGTCTCCCTTCCTATCTGTTTATGGGATCTCATGTTTATTTATTTGTCTGCTTAACATTTTCCGTTGATTTTTAAGAATTTCTTTATATCACAATGAAATATAATTAGAAATAACCCCATTTCTCATACAATGAAGAATCCCCAAAAATTTAAACATACCCCATCTCACAAAAGAAGTGACTGGTAGCTTAGATTAATTCCATAGAGCTTACTCCTCTGTGGATAATAGTGTTACATAATTATTAGATCCCTAATACTTATGTACAGTAGTGTAGAAACCAATCTTCCGGTTTAGATTAAAAAGAGATTTTAGTCAGATCGGCCAAAAACCACGACGGTGGTAAGTCGTGTTATGCACGCTGCCGACTCAATCTAAGCGGGTAGTCTGGTGGGGATTTCAGAATAAAATAGGATCTAAGTTAAATCGAAGTCTTGTGTTATTATTTAAAAACTACCAATGACACAGGGCTTCTGATAAAGAGAAATCCCAAATGGAAGACCAGACACGAAGTCCCCAAGACGAAGTCCAGACGCTAGAAGAAGAACCTAAGATAGAAAAGATGAACAGAAGAAGAATAGAAGTAAGAAATTAATGAAGACAGTATACAACAATTGGTATTATTAGATTAACTCTTTGCCTACTTTAAGCCCGCTTATAATGGCTCTCCTACCACTGCGATCATACAGTAAGCCGCTCGCAGCGGCTCTCGCACGTGTTTACACTTGTTTACACTGAAAAATCACTACGTGAATTGTCCTGCCATATTTTGTTTTGTCTGAGATGAATATAGAATGGACTTTGAAATATACCATCATATCCAATATCCATGCAAGAGAATTTGGTACAACTGTGGGGGAAATTTTGTTGGCATAGTGGTAAAGAAACAAATTAGGCAAACTAGATTTGGCTGATCAATTTGAAAATGGGTTATATTTTTAGATCAACATTTCATATTGCTTAATTACTAACACAGGAACATGTATCATACATCAAAATGAAGCTGGTCCTCTGTGGATCACATCCCTACTTCTCCACATAGCTTCTCTATGTTTTGGTAGTACAATTTATAAAACCTGGTATATATGTGTTAGAGGGTACACACACACGCACAACGCACACACAAACACTCCCATGTATATACATTCATATATATATATTTGTGTGTGTGTGTGTACATTACTAGATAATGTTATATACCCACATGTTGAGTATACACACAAGTATTCTTTTGTGTCAGAGTATATTTGTCTCATACCCACTTGTATGGACTGGGCACAAGGCCTCGTTTTAACTTCCACTGTTATTTTTAACTAACTTGCAGCTCTTACACCCCGTTACTAGGTGTGTAATAATGGCTCTTTTTCGATAAAAAAAGGTAACTAAGAATACAAAAAAGCTGAAATACTAATCAAAATTAATCTTGATCGTCATGGAGATTATGTGTTCGAAACGGGAACTATTTCACCAGTGACGTCACAATATCATTACTTATTCACATCATACTCTCAAAAATACTTAAATAATCAATAACTAACCTTAACTTGCATCTTATTTATCAACGATAACTCTCTTAAATTCTACTTGAGCTAGATTTGCCTCGAAACATCCCATATTAATAATGCATTTAAGATCCTGTAAGTTATCACTAAAAAAGAAAATACGTAGTATATGGCGTAGATAATTTGCATAATCGTTTTAACAAAATCGTATTTAATGAATAATCACCATTGATTTGCAGTTTTATTTTTCATAAATATTACTGATCGATTTATTAAAAAACACAAAGATTAAAATGCATTTATTTACCTTAACATATTAATTAATCACGTATGTGACTAATATATATACCCTATACCTCTACCCCTTCCTCTCCCCTCATCCAAATTTCCTAGCACCGCCCCTCCTATACTCTAGAACTGAGACACCCTCCCCAGAAAATTTAGAAATTTAAACCCTTGTATTCTCGGGAATTCCTTTTGCTCATGTCTGATGATGGTGCATTAATGCAGTTGAAATAAATTATCACAATTAAGCAAATTTTTTTTTTTTTCTTCATTTATCCAATATATATATATATATATATATATATATATATATATATATATATATATATATAATACTTTAAGGGTAATCATTATGATCACCTATATAGGTGGATACGAAGGAAAAGAGTGAAAAAAAATTGTTTTATTTGATAAAACGAGGGCCCTTTCGTCCGGTTGCTCATCAAGGTTTTTACAGCCGGAGACGACTAAAGTCAAATTGTAAATACATATGGGTATATATATGAGGGGGGGGTTAGGGAAAAGAAGAAAAGAAAAAAAAAATTTTTTTCTTTACTTCTTTTAAGTCCCCATTAAGTGACACCAGGCCCCAGACACTCGCCCAATAAAATAAGCGAGTGCCTAGGTCTGATCTGTCTGCACAAGGTAGGACGAAAAAAATTAATAATTACGGCCTCAAGGACCTGTAAATGGTGTTTCGTCCTAGCCTTGTGCAAAATAGAGAATTGGTGATCATTATAACTAGACCGGCAAGATGTTCGCAAATCGAAGACTCGCTGCTCTGCGATAACCCGGATGTTATGGGTTTGTGTTCGCGTATTACTCGGGGTATGTGCTGGTTAATTCTGACAGCCAATCTTTGGATCGTACGGCCAATATAAGTGGCTTCACACGCACACGTATATTTATAAACAAGTAAGCTTTGATTGAGTATTGGCAGTACGTCCTTACTAGCAGAGCGAAAAGCGGCCCTGGTAGAAAATATTGTTCTAACTTTGGCTGCGGGATAGCAAAAAGTTAGAACAATATTTTCACAGACTTTGCCTACTGGTGTACCGGTTTCGATTTCTGTCAGAGGGAAATCGTTAGTATACATAGCTGATGAGACTTAATAAAGTTGAAACAGACTGTACGATGTTCTAGCATCGCATGATCATTTGCGAAATTCACTTGTCATGGTTATTTTCTATAATTATCGAATTTTATACGATATACGCATTGTAATTGCCTTCAAGCAAAAATATAAATAATAATATATACTTTATTCAACAATGCTTCTAAAAAACAAACATCCAAAAATCTTATATATATATATATATTGGAAAGGTGAATAACGAACACAAACAATCAGTTGAATTGATATTTCCGAAATATTAATTGAACTGAGTGTTTGTGTCAATTAGTCACCTTTCCAGTATATTTCCTCCTCACATTTTATCGGATTTTACTTAATCTGATATTTCCTCCCCCCCTCTCTCTCTCTCTCTCTCTCTCTATATATATATATATATATATATATATATATTATATATGTGTGGTGTGTGTGTGTGTGTTGTGGTGATTGTGTGTGTGCGCGTGTGTGTACGTGTGTGTGTGCGTTTGCTTTGAATATATATAAGTAAATACATATATTTTTAAGCTTAATCCAGCATAAAGATACTATTTCCTTCTCTTCAATCTTGATTTTCTTTATCATGTCCTCTACGTTTCATTCCTCTTCCACGTTAAGATCCATCGAATCTAATTCAAACAGTTCACTCCTTTTCCCGATGAATTAGCCCCACACCTGTGCACATGCCTACTCTCGTGTGGGAGTTAACGTGCTTAACTGAGACATCGTGGTAATCAAGTGACCTCGAGTGGCAAAACCTATTAGGGTCCCACTATATATATATATATATATATATATATATATATATATATATATATATGAAGTGGTCAAACGATGTGTTGAAATGACGAAGGCCGACATATATGTGCGTATTAAACAGCCATTATAATAGAAAAGTTGCAGAAACACACACAACCTATCAAATATCGGACATATTCTGCGAAAATAATAACTCAATGCCTGAAGAAGACAAAAGATCAGAAACACGTGTCGCATATGTAAGATAAAAAGAATAAAAAAATTTTTTCTGAGAACATAATACATTTTGCGGACCTTCTTTTTTATAAAATATTAAATTTTCTCCCGTTGGAACCAGAACAACATTTTTTATATATATATGTATATATATATATATGCCCAATGTTTTGGTATTTCTTGAACTCGGTAATCTGAACATTAGCTACTTAAATGAGAGTAACCTCCCCTTTTTTTCACTTTGAGTAAGCCGT
>CM042167.1:64895-82395 GCA_023376005.1 Doryteuthis pealeii
TTTATGTATTATATATTATATAGTATAATATAGAATCAGTCGGTAG
Organism: Doryteuthis pealeii; assembly: GCA_023376005.1. Lineage (NCBI taxonomy): Eukaryota > Metazoa > Mollusca > Cephalopoda > Myopsida > Loliginidae > Doryteuthis > Doryteuthis pealeii. The sequence goes on from CM042167.1 coordinate 64,942, forward strand.
AGCGTTCGTCTAGAAACCACAAGGTTCCTAGTTCGATACTGGTCCTCGCCAACTCAGCGTATGAGTAGCACAGGGATCTGTGCGGTAAAGTAAGGTGCTGATGGTAGGTGTGGCGCTACACCTCAGATGCTAAAATAATCTCCTTGGTCTAGCGCTATTGAAAAGGGGATAGACTCCCTTGTTGACTAGCTGATACCGACTTTAGGCCGCCCCGTCGACTTTACATACTTTACTTATATTGTATTATATCTATCATCATCATCATCATTATGTCACGCAAGTAGTGCAGATATCTATGACAATCTCTCGCCAGCCTTCCCTATTTATTTATTGCATCTGGGAGGTGCAATGAATAATAGGGAATACTAGAATGTCATAGTATGCAAGGATATACTATATACTATACTATGGTTTGTTTTTTTTACTGCATATCAACCTCAGTGGGTCATTTAATGCCGATAAAACTATACTATGATAGAATGATAGGGAATATGAGAATGTAATACTATGCAAGGATGCTGGCTGCTGCACAGCAACCAGCATCCTTGCATAGTTGGTCAATGTCCTTGATGGGCGGCTCACATTAGCATGTCCATGTGTTTGCTTCCACAGGAGAACGTCACTTATGAGCTCGTCCTTACTTCTCCAACAGTGTCCTGCGTGCCTAGTCCGTCTCACTCGGATGGTTTGTGAGATAGGGGGCAGCTGGCCATACAGGAGGTTTGGGGAATGTGGAGCACCCCTTCATCACCATTGCTCCTGGTCGACTTTGACCCGGAGTGTTATTACTTGTTAGGGTCCCATCTATGGATTAGATAGAAAAATGTATTTATAAAAAAATGGACCATATTACCTTTAGGCACCCCTTTTTGATCTCGATTAAGAAAGGACATGTTTGTTATTTACACAGTCAATATCCGGTTGTTTGTTAAGGGTTAGTGGTTAGGGTAAGGGGTTAGGGTTAGGGATTAGGGTTAAGTTTAGTGGTTAGTTTTATCATTTAAAAAAATCTAAAAATCGTCTGTTAAAACAACCGGATATTGACGGTGTAAATGAAAAACATGTCCTTTCTTAATCGAGATCAAAAAGGGGTGCCTAAAGGTCATATGGTCCAAAGAAAATTGTGTATCCATTAAGAATGACTATATTTCAAAACTTAATCAGCATTAAATGACCCACTGAGGTTGTTCTGCCGTAAAACAAAACAAACCAAATAAACCAAACAAAAGAAAAAGAAAGAAAGAAAGAAAGAAAGAAAAGAACCAAAGGGAAAGAAAATTATGAAAAGAAAAGGAAATGACAGAAAAAGAAAGAAAAGAAAAAGGGAAAATGCAAAAGTCCAGAGGATTGTTAGGAAGACCTAACAAAAATATAGTTGCTCCCCTTTGATCAGTAGGGAAATGATGGGAAACCCGGAAATTGGGTTTCCGCCATGTTACTTTATACTGGGGTTTGGACTGTACGGACGTGTACGGACGTGTACGGTTGACCACGTACGTCAGCACTGTTGGGCTAGTTAAGTCACTTTAGGGTTAAAGCATTCTCTACCCTGTATTAAATAAAAACCTTGTTAATTTTACAACAACCTGGTCTTTCATTATCATTCCAGTCTTCCGTATTTATCTGTACGTAAAAAACATAACAAGGATGAAGAAAAATGTAAAGAAAAAGGAAAAGGAAGGAAAAGAAAAAGAAAGAGAAAGGAACAAGATACTGAGATATTAGGAAGAAAGAGATCAGAAAAAAGAAAAGAAAGACAAAATCAGAAAAGAAGGAAAGGGGAATGAAAATAATGAAAAGAAAAATAAAGAAAAAAGAAAAGAAAAAGTAAAAGTAAAATAAAAGAAAAAAGAGAAAAGGACAAGACACTGAAATATTAGGAAGAAAGAGATTTTTAAAAAGAAAGAGTTAAAAAAGAAAAGAAGAAGAAAAATCAGAAAAGAAGGAAAGAGAATGAAATAAGGGAAGGAAAGAAAAAAAGAAATTGAAAAAAAAAAAAAAGAAAAAAGAAAAAAGGACGACACTGAAATATTAGGAAGAAAGAGACAACAAAAGAAAGAGATAAAAAGAAAGAGAAGAAAAATCAGAAAAGAAGGAAAGGAAAGAAAAAACAGAATTTTTTTTAGAAAAAACAGAAAAAAAGAAAAGGACATAACACCGAAATATTAGGAAGAAAGAGATAAAGAAAGAAAAAGATTTAAAAAAAAGAAAGAGAAGAAAAATCAGAAAAGTAAGAAAGGGAAAGGGAAAGAAAACAAGGGAAGGAAAGAAAAAACAGAAAAAATTATTTAAAAAACAGAAAAACGAGTAAAGGACTGAAATAAAAGGAAAAAAGAGAAGAAAAATCAGAAAAAGGAAAGGGAACGAAAATAATGAGGAGAAAAATAAAGCAAAAAAAGAAAAAGAAAAAGTTAAAAAAGAGAAAAGGGCAAGACACTGAAATATTAGGAAGAAAGAGATAAAAAGGAAAGAGATAAAAAAAGATTAAAAAAAAAGAAAGAGAAGAAAAATGAGAAAAGAAGGAAATAATAAGGAAGGAAAGAAAAAAAACAGGAAAAAAACAGAAAAAAGAGAAAAGGACAAGATACTGAAATAAAAGGAAGAAAAAGAAGAAAGAGAAGAAAGAAAGAGAAGAAAGAAAAAGGAAATAATAAAATGACCCACATGAAAAGAAAAAAAGAGAATAAAAAGGGCGGGAAGTAGAACAAAATGAAAGAGTAGACAACAAGTGAAAGCATTTCCGGTGAAGTGTTAATTTCCCGCCCTGCGTGTCATTGGGTGTGGCCATTATTTGCTAGTCGACTTTTCCGAAAATATAAAGCCTTTTGTTTTTCCTTCGTTCTCTTAATTTTTCTTTCAATTTTCACTTAAACTGTCAGCATTGTTATTTACTATGTAGAGAAGTATGGATGTGATCCAGAGAGAACCATTTTGTTCAGGACAGGTATAATTACCAACACAGGAACATGTATCATATATCAAAATGAAGCTGCTCCTCTGTGGATCACATCCCTATCCCTCCACAGAGTCATTGTTTCACTCAATAGAAAATTTCCACCTTCCAATGAGAGCATGTATCCGTGTCCCGTAAAATTATGTTGACTGTTCTTTGGGCTATTTATTCACTTTTGAATGAGAGCATGTATTCCAGCCCCGTAAAATTTTGTTGACTGTTCTTTGAGCCATTTATTCACTACAGATTTCACTCTCCACAGAGTCACCGTTTCTCTCAATAGAAAATGTCCCCGTTCAAATAGTTTTTGTCTCTCAAACCCTCTGTCATGGGGCCGAAGGTAGGCAAAATTATTCAAGTGACGAGGAAGTGAAATCTGTAGTAAAGAAGTGGCTCAAAGAACATTCAACAGAATTTTACATGCTCTCATTCAAAGGTGGAACATTTCTATTGAGAGAAACGGAGGAGATTGATTGCACGTGTGTATTTTTTTGCGCCAAAAAATACACACGTGCAATCGACTGCAATTAATCAATATCTCAATTAATCCATTGGATTTAACCCTGAAGATCCTCATGGTGAATCTCGAGTAGGTTATTACTGTGTACCATTATTATAATAGATTTGCTCTACTCACGCATTGAGCACTTTATATTTGTTATATCGCTGTCTTATCATTGTGAAACTTGCATCAACTAACCATTGTGACCACTTTCACCGGTAAGTCACCTTTTCCACAAATACCATATATATATATATTATTATTATTATTATTATTTATATTTTTGCTTGAAGGCAGTTACAATGCGTATATCGTATAAAATTCGATAATTAATGAAAATAATCATGACAAGCGAACTCGGCAAATATTCCCCCCCCCCGTCTACGTAGAACATCGTACAGCTGTTTCAACTTTATTAAGTCTCATCAGCGATGTATACTTACGATTTCCCTCCGACAGAAATCGAAACCGATTTCTTTACTCAACAATGCTTCTAAAGCAAATTACCTTAATCTCATATATATATATATATATATATATATATATATATGTGTGTGTGTGTGTGTGTGTGTGTGTGTGTGTGTGTGTATTTACCAACCACTCCGCCCAAGTTGGTTGGGACACAAGATCTATTTCTCAATCGGAGTTTAACAGGTTTGAATTTAGAGTTTTCCTTCTCCTAGATTAGTTGCCATACCAGACTCAAATATTGCCCTACTATTTACCCATAACGGGGAGGAGAATAGTTGGATTTTTTCCATTACCAAGGATAGAAACGCTAAGGGAAATGCAAACAGACTCGACCAGGATTTGAACTCGTACCGCCGTGTATATTATCCTCCAATGATAACCATGTATTAGTGTCCTTACTAAGCTTATTTAAGTCTAGCACAAGTTTCTAATATCTGAGTCACCCAGTGCGGAGTAAATTCACTAGATGCTAGTAACAGTCTGCCAGACTAGCTAGTTGACTGTACCCGACGTAGTGACGCCTAGTTGTACCAGCAATTGGTCTATGTAAACTTAATTCTATAAATGTAATTATTCGTCACAGCTACCGTGTACGGAGTTAGTCGGGTGGATTATTTGGGTCAGAATATTACGGGTAGTAAGTATGCAGCTATGTGTTGGGTTATTTATAAAAAAAAAACTGGCAGGGGACGAGGGTGGTGACAATCGTGGGCGTGTTGAGGAAATACCCCCGTGAGGCGTGTACAATGTTGCTACGATTATTATTTTCTTTTCTGTGAACTCAGTCCTGGAACGTAAGGGAAATGAGCACGTGCCCACTCTGTCACGCACATCTGCATACTACTAAAATTCTCTAAGGCGTCTCATCGTGATATAATGCGTAGCGAGTTATTCTCGTTGATACATTACAATTAAATAGCGAGTTCGTATTTTCGACCTTGTGTCACATCCTACCCGAAGCAAACGTGTTGGGTAATAAGGCGTCCCATCATGACTTATCTCGCATATCCATTACTGTGAATTGAGGGTACGACCTCGCTAGGTGCTCAGTACTTGCAACCTTGTGTCACATCCTACCCGGAGCGAACGGGTTGGGTAATAAGGCGTCCATCATGACTTATCTCGCATATCCATTACTGTTGAATTGAGGGTTCGGTCCTCGCTAGGTGCTCAGTACTTGCAACCTTGTGTCACATCCTACCCGGAGCGAACGGGTTGAGTAATAAGGCGTCCTATCATGACTTATCTCGCATATCCATTACTGTTGAATTGACGGTTCGGTCCTCGCTAGGTGCTCAGTACTTGCAACCTTGTGTCACATCCTACCCGGAGCGAACGGGTTGGGTAATAAGGCGTCCTATCATGGCTTATCTCGCATATCCATTATTGCTGAAGTGACGGTTCGGTTCTCGCTAGGTGCTCAGTACTTGCAAACTTGTGTCACATCATACCCGGAGCGAACGGGTTGGGTAATAAAGCGTCCCATCATGACTTATCTCGCATATCCATTACTGCTGAATTGAGGGTTCGATCATCGTTGGGTGCTCAGTACTTGCAACCTTGTGTCACATCCTACCCGGAGCCAACAGGTTGGGTAATAAGGCGTCCCATCATGACGTCTCTCGCATATCCATTATTGTTGAAGTGAGGGTTTTATCCTGGCTAGGTGCCCTATACTTGCGACCTTGTGTCACATCCTAACCGTGGCAAACAAATTCGCAAAAAATCGTGTCATCGTAGCGTAATGGTTAGCAAATTACTCTAATTGATCCATCAATATTAAATAACGAGTTTAATCCTCACTGGGTGACCCGTTCTTACGATCTTGTGTCACATCCTACTCATGGCGAATGGGTTTGTTTGGTTTTTTTGTTTGTTTTTTTGTTTTGTTTTTTGTTTTTTGGTTTGGTTTAGGTTTTACGACATATCAACCTCAGTGGATCATTTAATGCCGACAAAGTTTTGAAATAAATAATTCTTAATGGATAATACAATTTTGTTTATAAACTCATGTTTTTCTATTTAACCCATGGATGGGACCCTAACAGGTACTACCACTCCAGGTCAGAGTGGACCAGTGAGCAATGGGGATAAAGGGGTGCTCCATATTCCCCAAACCTCCAAAACTGGAACCTCACCATCAGATAAAGTTTAACGTCATTCCCAGGACATGTACATCCTCAGTCGTCGCCTTCTAGCACCCATATGATAAAAAGAGTTGGGGGTTGCCATAAGGGCAATAGGGTTGGGGGAATCATATAGGTGCTAGGGCTTGACGTGACCAGCCAATTGATCGGAGGGGGCCTCTCTGACCGCCCGTCTAGCCCAAGAAAGGGCTAAAGTGGAGTTTTGCAAGTCATTGACTGCTCATCCACTTGGGTTCTATCCTTGAGCATCACGGGTCACCACCCATGGTAAACAGGCGACCCCATTGAGGGAGTCTTACCCCTCTGCAGAGATGCAGTCGGTGCATTCTAACGCCCCATCCGACAGGGCGGCGTGGTAAACGAGTTGTCCCATCGTGGTGTAATGTTTAGCTAGCTTATCTCGCATGCCCATTACTACTGAATTACGAGTTTCATCCTCACCGGATGCCCCATATTTACGACCTTATATCACATCCAACCTGTGGCAAATGAGTTCGGTAAAAAAAAGAACATCTACTATTTGGCTGAGGTGATGATGCTCATAAGAAATAAGAATTCGGCAGATAAGGAACATCAAATAATCAGGATTTACATTTTTGCATTTCATCTTTGGCGCTTTGGACAGTCTCATTTTTAGACAGAGGGTGATAACGGTCGTACTTTTAAGGAACACCAGTATTAATGTATATATATTTACCAACCCCTCCGCACGAGCAGGATATGACACAAGGTCAGTTTCTTAAGCGGAGTTCAACAGGTTTGAATTCAGAGTTTTCCTTCTCCTAGACCGGTTGCCTAACCAAGGTTAAAGAGCCCAGTCTGCCCTACTATTTATCCATATCTGAAGGTAGAGTAGGATTCATACCTTCCCCAAGGGTATTAGCGCTAAGTGAAATGCAATTACCACATCCAGGATTTGAACTCGGGGCGACGAGTCCATTTCCCATGACTTTAACCATTACACCACGCGCTTCCAGTATTAATATATAGATAATAATTTCATGTACGTTAAGAACATTACGGTTATATGTAATACATATTTAAAGTTTTCATTTTAAATTGTTTTATTTTTTAATCCTTTAATGAATTTGATGATTTTACTTACTTAGGGTACAAACTTGCTGACATTGAATTTTTTGCTCTCACCCCTCAGGCAATATGTTTCAAAAATCTATTTTTACATTTTTTTTATTTTGTACCAGTTTTATTAATGTACACCAAGCTATTTCTTCTAAGACTCAATTTGGTAGCTTAAAGTGTTGCAACACTTTTGACTCTGCGTTGTATTAGTTAAAATTTGGGCAGTTATTATGCAGATATTTCTCGTAATGTCTTCGGGTTGCGTCGAGTTTTATAACATATTCAAAAATGCAAGATATTATCGCATAGAATTACAGATTCAGTCGTATTATACGTAAGGCTGATTTCTTTTTAATACTAAACCTAACTAGAACTGAGACATCCATTAAACTATCCACCATAGACAGGATTTATACAACCACAGATGGCACTAAATAAAAGTATTAAGAACTAACACTGATTCATTAAGACAAAGTCTAGACATCTAGAAACAATCTTCTTCAATTGGTTTGGTTTGGTTTGTTTTACGGCATATCAACCTCGATGGGTCATTTAATGCCGACAAACATTGATCTGCCCTTTTTACCAAACCGGTGAAGTGTAAGAAAAGGTACCTATTGCCAAAAAAAAGGCCGCAGATATACAAACATAATATTGGATCTGATATGTCCGTAAGAACACTGAAAAAATTGACACAATGGATTTAGATTATGCCACAGAGAAAGTCATTATTGTTTGGTCTTTCTCCAACTTGAAGATGCGTTCTTTGGTTGGAAATAAGAAAAGAATCAAGAATTTACAAACTACACTACCTGGTACATTTGGTTTGGTTTGGTTTTACGGCATATCAACCTCGATGGGTCATTTAATGCCGACAAAATTTTGAAATAAATTAATTCTTAATGGATAATTAATTTTTTATTTATAAACTCATGTTTTTCTATTTAACCATAGAACTCTGACAGATTCCTAACTGATCCCGCCTCGTAATAGTGGTAGCAAATGGTCAATCACCATTTTAATAACGAGCAAATATATGCACCTCCGGGTGCAAGTATTTAAGTTTTAATATAATAAAATATCATGTTAAATTAGAAAGGCTAATGAAACTGAATAAGAATACAGATAAAAAATTTGGAACAGAGGGGGTATGATTGAAAAATAGAACAGCTTTGAAACTAACTCTTCCATCATTTTCCATCCCGTCTTTCATTGGTAAATTTTCCTAATTCAACTATTTAGTTAAAATAGGAAGTAAAGAATAATATTACAGTTATTTCTTCTTGTTAATGGATTTCTTTTAAGATTTATCCCTGGGATTTTTGCTCATATTCATTAATATAAAACCAAACAATACTAAGCATTTATTTATTAAAATCAATTTTTTAAGATCAATATGCAAATTAGCCTTCCATTCACACTGTAAACCACTATTTTCTTGTATCTATAAGTACAATTGCATGTTATTAATATGTAGATATGGTCAACAGTCTTAATGATGTAAAACAATTTTTATTAATAATTTAGGTTTAAATAAAAATAAAATCATGGAGAATGTGATGTAAATAACAAAGGGAATTGTGACTTGTATAGTAATATAGTTTCGGTTACAGACATACAAACCCACAATCTCCATTATAATAAGATGTACATCAGGCTATTTAGTCAAATACGCAGAAAGTTAATGAAAAGTTTAACTTTAAAATTATTTCTACCAATTTAGTATATCCTGGGTATGACGTTAAACTATCTGATGGTGAGGTTCCAGTTCTGGAGGTTTGGGGAATGTGGAGCACCCCTTTATCATCATTGTTCCCTGGTCCACTCTGACGCAGAGTGGTAGTACCTGTTAGGGTCCCGTCAATGGGCTAAATAGAAAAACGTGTTTATAAAAAAAATTGCGTATCCATTAAGAATGATTTTAGTTCAAAATTTTATCGGCATTAAATAACCCACTGAGGTTGATATGCCGTAAAACAAAACAAAATCAACCAACAAACCAACCAGCTTCATTACTAAAACAGTTACAGGTATCTCTCGAGATGCATTATGGGAAATGCAAGGTATGTCAAAAAAGTATCGAGATTTTTTGTACTTTTTGACACACCTTATATTCTGAAAAAAAAAATAGGCGCGTTAGTATGGAGGCGCGTGGGCTAGTGGTTAGAGTCGTGGAAAATGGACTCGTTGATTCGAGTTCAATCCCTAGACGAAGCTGTTGGCATTTCACATAGGTAGGTAACCAGTCTAGGAGAGGGATAATTCAAACTTCCTGAGGTCGGTCGTTGATTGGGTTTTTGGCAATCCTTGATGCACCAATTCTTTCCTATCGACTGTGCCAAAAGTGTGGATGGTCCAACACAAGCCTTTCACCACTATAAACAAATCACTGTGTGGATGTTCATTGTATGAACACTCATACTATATATCTATCTAATTCTGTTCATATCTATCTGTCAATCCATCTATCTCATTCTGTTTCTATCTATCTATCTATCTATCTATCTATCTATCTATTTATCTCATTCTGTTCCTATCTATCTATCTATCTATCTAATTCTGTTCCTATCCATCTATCTATCCATCTATCTAATCCCGTTCCTATCCATCTATCTCATTCTGTTCCTATCTATCTATCTATCTATCTATCTATCTATCTAATTCTGTTCCTCTCTATCTATCTATCCATCTATCTATCTATCTATCCCGTTCCTATCCATCTATCTAATTCTGTTCCTCTCTATCTATCTATCCATCTATCTCATTCCTATCTATCTATCTATCTATCTATCTCATATCTATCTATCTATCTATCTATCTATCTATCTATTCTTCTATCTCATTCTGTTCCTATCTATCTATCTATCTATCTATCTATCTATCTATCTCATTCTGTACCTATTATTCTGTTCCTATCTATCTATCTATATATCTATCTATCTATCTATCAATCTCATTCTGTTCCTATCTATCTATCTATCTATCTATCTATCTCTACAATTAGCTCAAAGTTTCTTCCTATTTATTCCCATCTATTTACTGTTCTTCTACAAGAATGTCATTGGCATTAAATAACCCACGATATGCCATTAACCTAAGAAACCAAACCAAGCCCCACTTCCCCCAAAGAAAAATCGCAAAAGTACTAGCTGTGATGAAAAGAAAGAAAGTCAACCTAATAATATTGTAGTCAGATAAACATTAAATTTTTCTCCAAATAAAGTATTCCTCATTACCTTCGTTCTTCTTTGTTACCGGCCCCAAGTCGCCTCGAGTCAAATAATCGCAGCTACGCTTCGCAGTATCCGTTTTGATACTAAAATATTTGTTCATTTGATTAAATGTAAATTCGCCAACAGACAATTCTCCAGCGACTCGACGAGCGCGAAAGAAAATAAAGCTGAGGAGAAAAAGAAAAAGAAAAAAAGACAAAAAAAAAAAAGAAAAAAAAAATTGACGAAGAGAAAGATAATTAAAACCGCGTAAGAATTTGTTCAGAAAACAACGAGCAATAGGGAATTCGGCAAATTAAAATATGACGAATATTCATCTCACTTCCGAATATTAAAATGCTTTCTTAAAAAAATTTTTTTATTGTTGTTGTTGTTGTTGTTGTTGAAGGAAGCGCGGGAACGAGAAGAGAATAATCAGTCACGTGATCTGCTGTTCGTTTCTCTTCTGTATTCATTGCTAGTTTTGCAAGCGATTACACTGTAATCGGCTCCCCAACCTTTTTTTTTTTTTTTTTTTTTTTGCAACGGTCCGGTTTCATCTTAGACAATATTTTCACGGACCGGCCTTCATAGGCTCCGGTCTACATTTGCTCAATAATCGGTAATGACGTAATTTTAATAAATCATCTGCAGTGGTCTTCCCTGGCATAGAAGGGAGGATCAAAGTGTAGTATCTGTTCCAGTTACTATGCTCTGATTCTTACCGAATCCACCCGGCCTCGGCTGGGGGTCCAGTGTGCTTCGGCCTCTGGACCGGTAAAGTACAATTAATAGCGTCGATCCCGGGGGGGGGATCTCCCAGATCGACGCAATTTTTATGCACCCACGTAAAAACGAGACCTTGTGTCCAGCCCTCATGAGTAGGATGAGCAGGCAAATACCTTTAGGTCAAATGCAAACATCAACAGACAATAAACAACCTTTTGTTCATAAATTAATAATCAACAACATCTCTGTAAACGAAAATATTTATTTTAGTACGAAAATCCTTTCCAATAAGAAATAATTATTTAAAAAAACTCAATTCAAGTGACAGTACTGATCATTTCTATATAAAAGAGTGAATAAGGGAATCAAATAATGATAATGACAATTAGTGAGAGCATGACCAAGACCTGTCAAGAGGCACAGAAGTCACTTTTCAAAATAAAACATCAACATTTAGACTGATAATCAATAAAAAAAATTCAAAAAATTCAAACTTTCTGTGCGGGCCGGTACCTAATGGCCCGCGACCCGGTGGTTGGGGACCGCTGGATTACAGAGTCGACACAGATACCGAACCCTTACGTTGATTCTTCTACAGTGCTTGATGACCTGCCGACGGGGCTTAGAATATGCCAAACGTACCCCCCCTCAGAGAGGGGGTTAAGATCCACCCAGCAATTGTAGTTATTTACTGACATATCACCCTTTCAGTTGAACTCAAAGTCCGATTTACGCGTGGAGCCACGCACTAACCGAAGCTCCTGCGGTGGTTGGGGACCGCTGGATTACAGAGTCGACACAGATACCGAACCCTTACGTTGATTCTTCTACAGTGCTTAATAGTGCTTAATGACTTGCCGACCGGGCTTAGAATATGCCAACCGTACCCCCCTCAGAGAGGGGGTTAAGACCCACCCCGCAGTTGTAGTTATTTACTTACATGTCACCATGTCATTTGAACACAAAGTCCAATTTGCGCGGGAAGTCACATGTAAGTAAATAATTTTGTTTTTTAATTCTCCGGCTATATTTATTTTTCAAAAATTCGCAAACTCACTTTTCCCTAATCCCTATTATCTACCTATCAATTTTTTTATAAACTCATGTTTTAAGAATTAAGAATTAATTTCTTTCAAAACTTTGTCGGCATTAAATAACCCACTGAGGTTGATATGCCGTAAAACAAAACCAACTGTTTTTATTATATAATGCTAGAAGGCGGTGGATGATGGTCTTAGTGTCTTGGATATGACGTCAGTATTGAAGTTCCAATTTTGGAGCTCTAGGGAGTGTGGAGTACCTCTTCCTCGCCATTACTGCCCGATCCACTTTGACCCGGAGTGAGAGTGCCTGGTAGTGTTCAATGTATGTGTTAAATACATAAAAATGAGTCTTCAAAAATGTGGTTGAAATTGATTGGTTTGGTTTGTTTTGTTTTACGGCATATCAACCTCAGTGGGTCATTTAATGCAGATAAAGTTTTGAAATAAATCAATTCTTAATGAATAATACAATTCTGTTTATCAACTCATGTTTTTCTATTTAACCCAAAGATGGGACCCTAACAGATACTACCACTCCGGGCCAGGGTGGACCAGGGAGCAATGGTGATGAAGGGGGTGCTCCACATTCCCCAAACCTCCAGAACTGGAACCTCATAATCAGATAGAGTTTAACGTCATTCCCAGGACATGTAGACCCGCAGCCACACCTTCTAGCACCCATATGATAAAAGGGGGTTGGGGCTTGCCATAAGGGCAATAGGGTTGGGAAAATCATATAGGTGCTAGGGCTTGACATTATCAGCCGATTGATCGGAGGGGGCCAAAGTGGAGTATTGCATGTCATCCAATTGGGCTCTATCCTTTAGCATCACGGGTCGCCACCCACGGCCAACAGGTGGCCCCATTGGGGGAGTCTTACCCCTCTGCAGAAGTGCAGTTGGTGCATTCTAACGCCCCTAGCCGACAGGGCCGGTTGAAATTGAGTTAAAAAAAAAAGAATGTGAATACCCATCAAGAAACTCAAGTTATATAATATCGTTCTTATTTGTTCTTTCTTTCTTTTCTCTTTTTCTTTCTTTTCAATTTTCTTTTCTTCTATAAAGTTTAACGAATTCTAAGTAACTGCAGTTCAATAATCTAAATAATCTTCATACACTGACTGCTATTTACACAGTAGCATTGCAACCAACAAAGCCTTCATCAGATGATGACTCTGGGTTCAGGCATGGTTTCGGGGCCGAAGCATCATCACCACTAACCCAGAGCGCCCCAGCAGTATCTCACGATACCACCAGACTTTGTCGGTTTTATATCACACTATAGGACTGTCATATCCACGCTGATGCGGTTAGAGCTTTCTCCTGGATCTTATTTAGGTATTTCCTCTTGTCTGGTAGAGAAAGTCCAAGTTTAGACAAAAATGCCGAGGTTGAGTTGGTAATAAATCCCCGACATCCGACTTCAATGGGAAATACATCTGTTATCCATCCGTTTCTGACGCATTGTTCACGTCGGTCTTCATATTTCCTTCTTTTCTCTTTTCATTCATATTATTTATTTCCTGTCTCATACATGTCTGTAGCATAGCTCCAGAACGATATATGTACCGGAACGACATGTGTCGCATAGGCCAACTCAAGTTGGAGTAATAGTCGTCGCTAGTTCAGAAACAACTCATGCAGGTTGTATAGTCACAGGTGGCTGTTTATTTCTTTGATGCACGTGGGTTCTTTTTCATAGAGAAGGAAAGGTAGAGAGAGAGAGAGAGAGAGAGAGAGAGAGAGAGAGAGAGAGAGAGAGAGAGAGAGAGGACACGGTCAAATTACCCGGTCGTAAATCATGTTCGCTACTACTGTATGAAACACATAGGGGAAACCAGGAAGGCCCAGTCAGCCTTCCACCAAGGCCGGCCGAAAAAGGGACCGATTTTCTTCTTCCTCCGTTTCTCGTCCCGGGGGTTGAAGACACACATCCGTTTCCGGTCAAAACCCAGAACTTCCGTTTTTATTTTAAAATCTATTTCCGGGGACATTTGTCGGTCACATTACTGGCACCTCGCTTAGTGTTTACTAATTTTTACCTTTGTTTGCTCTTATTTATTTTTCTTCTCTTTCTTCTTTCAATCCCCGTAAAAAAGTAAGTAAAGTCGTCGGGGCGGCTCAAAGTCGGTATCAGCCAGCCAGCGAGGGAGTCTATCCCCTTTTCAATAGCGCTAGACCAAGGGGATTGTTTTTTAGCATCTGAGATGGAGCGCCACACGTACCATCAGCCTCTTACTTTACCGCACAGATCCCTGTGCTACTCATACGCTGAGTTGGCGAGGACCGGTATCGAACTAGGAACCTTGTGGTTTCTATCCGAACGCTCTACCGACTGAGCTAATACCACAGTAGTTACGCTAATCTCTATATCTATTCTTCTTTTTCATTAGTTCTTCCTTCATTTTTTCCTTCCTGTCTTTCTTATTTCTTTCTCTCTTTTCTTTCAATTTTATTTACACTTTATTCGATTAATTGTAGCTGTAACGAATCTTAAGTAACTATTGTCCATTTCTCCCCTTTTTCCTTCCTTCCTTCCTTCCTTCCTTCTTCCTTCTTTTCTTTCTTTCGTACTTTTTATTCCTTGCCTAATATATATATATCTATTCCTTTCTTACTTCATCCCTTGCTTCCTTCGGTCTTGCTTTCTTATCTCCCCTTTTCATCAATCCACCATTTCCTCTCTTCCATCATTCTGTCTATCTTTCAATTTCTTTTTAAACAAAACTATTTCATTCATTATTTTTTTCTTTCTTTTATTTCAATTTTACTTACAATTTCTTTGATCAATTTTAGCTGTAACGAATTCTGAGTAACAATGTCACTTCTTTCTTTTCTTTCTTTCTTTCTCCTTTCTTTCGGCCATTTTTATTCCCAGCCGAATACATCTCTGCATATATCTATTCTTCATTTTATCAGGCTTTCTTTCTTTCTTTCTTTCTTTCTTTCTTTCTTTCTTTCTAATCCCTATATTATCTCTACCTTTCTTTCTTGTTTTATTCTGTCTGTGTATGTATGTATGTATGTATGTACGTATGTATGTATGTATGTATCTTTCTTTCTTTCTTTCTTTCTTTCTGTCTTTCTTTCTAATCCTTATATTATCTCTACCTTTCTTTCTTATCTTATTCTGTCTTTCTTTCTTTCTTTCTTTCTTTCTTTCTTCTTCTTTCTAATCGTTATATTATCTCTACCTTTCTTTCTTGTTTTATTCTGTCTTTGTATGTATGTATGTATGTATGTTTCTTTCTTTCTTTCTTTCTTTCTTTCTTTCTAATCGTTATATTATCACAACCTTTCTTTCCTTATTTTATTCTGTCTTTGTATGTATGTTTCTTTCTTTCTTTCTTTCTTTCTTTCTTTCTTTCTTTCTTTCTTTCTAATCCTTATATTATCTCTACCATTCTTTCTTATCTTATTCTATCTTTGTATGTTTCTTTCTTTCTTTCTTTCTTTCTTTCTTTCTTTCTTTCTAATCCTTATATTATCTTTACCTTTCTTCCTTATTTTATTCTGTCTGTATCTTTCTTTCTTTCTTCCCTTTCCATTTATTTACACTTCTTCTATCAATTTAAGCTTTAACGAATTCTAAATAACTATTCCCCCTTCTTTCTTCCTCCCTTACTTCCTCTTTTCTCTCAAACATTTTATTCCCTAATATCACTCTATATATCTATTCTTCTTTTATCAGTCCCTGTTCCTCTTTTCTTGCTTTCTTTCCTCCTCTTTTCATCAATCTCTCTTATTTATTTCCTCTCTTCCATCATTCTATCTCTCTTTCCATTTCTTTTAAGCAAAATTATTTTATTCGTCCGCCATTTTGTAAGTTTTATTACCCACTCTTCACTGGCGACTGATAGATACTTTATGCTTTGCAGGAACGCCAAATAACGCATACGAATGGAGTTTATTGTTCAGTAAATTACAGTTAAAATCTCTAAAATTTTTACTACCTGCATGTCGCGTTAGAATTTTTCACATCTGCCCGAGTCAACTAAAGGTAATATTACGTACTTGATCCAAGGGAATTTATAGCCACAAGTGCGGAATTGCTGAGCAAGTCTCGTTTGACTTTCACGAATACCAAAACGAGGATGACTTATTAGCAAACACAAAAATTGACGCCATCTTTTCCATTCGCAGTTGAATAATAATTTTGTATAATCAGCATTTTATTACTTCTTTTGTTTCTTTCTTTGTTTGTTTCTTTCTTTCTATAAAATCTCTTTTTTTTCACCCATAGATGTTTCATTCATCCATTTCTTTCTTTCTTTCTTTTCTTCCTTTCTTTCTTTCTTTTTTTCTTTTTCTTTCTTATAAAATCTTTTTTCCATCCATCCAACCATGTCTCCTCTCTTTCTTTTTGTAACGTGTTTTCTTTCTTTTCTAATAAATCTATTTTCCCTCCCCTCCATCTTTTATTCCTTCTTTCTTTCTTTCATTCTTTCTTTCTTTCTTTCTTTTTCTTTCTCTATTTCTTATAAAATCTTCTTTCCTTCTATTCAACCATGTCTCTTTCTTTCTTTCTTTCTTTCTTTCTTTCTTATAAAATCTCTTTTTTCCACCCATAGATGTTTCATTCATCCATTCTTTCCTTCTTTCTTTCTTTCTTTCTTTCTCTCTTATATTTTTTCCTTCCATCCAACCATGTCTCATCCCTTTCTTTTTGTAACGCCTTTTCTTTCTTTCTTATAAAATCTATTTTCCCCACCCCTCCATGTTTTATTCCTTCTGTCTTTCTTTCTTTCTTTCTTTCTTATAAAATCTTTTTCCTTCAATCCAACCATGTCTTGTCTCTTTCTTTTTGTAACGTTTTTCCTTCTTTTTTATAATATCTATTTTTTCACCCATCTGTTTTATTCATCCATTCTTTCTTTCTTTCTGTCTTTTTCTTTCTTTCTTTCATTTTCTTTCTTATAAAATCTTTTTTCCTTCTATCCAACCATGTCTTGTCTCTTTCTTTTTGTAATGTTTTTCCTTCTTTTTTATAAAATCTATTTTTTCACCCATCTATGTTTTATTCATTCATTCATCCATTCTTTCTTTCTTTCTTTCTTTCTTTCTTATAAAATCTTTTTTCTTTCCATCCAACCATGTCTCCTCTCTTTCCTTTTGAAACGTTTTTTCTTCTTTCTTATAAAATCTCTTTCTTTTTTCACCCATAGATGTTTCATTCATCCATTCTTTCTTTCTTTCTTTCTTTCTTTCTTTATAAAATCTTTTTTCCATCCATCCAACCATGTCTCATCTCTTTCTTTTTGTAACATGTTTTCTTTCTTTCTTATAAAATCTCTTTTTCCCCATAGATGTTTCCTTCA
>CM042167.1:87395-112395 GCA_023376005.1 Doryteuthis pealeii
GTGGCTAATTCACTACTTAAACACTGATACTTGCCACAGTTCCCTTGAAATCATTGAGGATGAACGTACGACACATTGGTGAAGGAACTGAGTACTCTTTACCAGAAGAACCAAAGGATTCATTATCAGGGGACTCTTTACCAAGGATCCAATTCCACTGGACACGCGCTCTTGCTTAAAGCCTACAGGTTGGCACATAAGATTGTAACAAAAGCAATGGGAACAAACACAAGACGGAGAAAAACTGAATGAAAGAGAAAAACGGTGACAATTGCCACAGTGAACTCGCAACCATTGAGGAGGGACTTACAATACTCAGGATTCTTTACCAGAGGATTACCAAGGATCAGGATTCTTTACCGGGGGATTACCAAGGATCCAATTCCACTGGACAAGCGCTCTTGCTTAAAGCCTACAGAATGAACCATAAGATTGTAACAGTCATATCAAGGTTAAAGCGTCCAGTCGGCTCAACTATTCACCCATACAGAGAATAGTAAGATTCATACATTTCCCAAGAGTATTAGTGCTGTGAAATGCAGACAACCTCGTCCAGGATTTGAACTCGTCCATTTACTACCATGAGAACCATTACCCGTCGACCCGGGTTCGGTTTCTGGGCGAATCTATAGTTCAGATAGCACTAATACCGTTGGGAAAGGCAAGAATCCAACTATTTTCCCTCCAGCTTTGGGTAAATAGTAGGGCAGACTGGGTTCTGTAACCTTGGTTAGGCAACCAGTCTAGGAGAACGAAAAACTCTGAATTCAAAACTCTTAAATCTCCGATTGGGTGGTCACTACTAGAATATGCTCAGGCCTACTTGGTGATATATATCATTTTTATTTTTAATTGAATTTTAATTTTATAACCAATCAACCAACCAGCCAGCCAACCAACCAGCCAGCCAACCAACCAACCCTTTTATTGTGTGGGAGGAAGTTAACCCTCTGCAGTCGGCGTGTTTTAAGCCCTGCCAACTTGACGATCGCCTGGTTGTTATCATGTTATGACCCCAGGGGTGGAACATCATTATTGGACGACGCTTCCGTCATCGATTGGCCTTAATCAGGCCCTGCTTCATATCTCAAGTCTTTTATTTCAATTCGAGAATGACGTCATTAAATTATGGGCTCCATTTCAGTTATCAATTTTGAGTCATTCTACAGATGATGCCTTGGGGCGACATATTGAAAACGTTAATTTTGATGCGCATTGCATAATTATTGGAAATTAATTGATTTAATTCAGGCTCAAGAGGATCTGTTATGTTTCTACAGTTTCACTGACGTGAGTCAGCTCTCTGAAAGCGGCAAAAGATCAAATTCATTGTCTCAATTCAAACTCGCTTGAAATGTCCTTAACTTATAACAAAGGCGGACGGGCATATAAGACGCACCCCCATTTCAGCAGGTCAGATTCAAGAAAAAAAGGGTTTTAGCGTATTTAACTTCTTCGCCACCATACGCTCCTGTTAACCTTGATTATAACAATACCAGCAATAAAATAAGGATGCATGGAGTTTAGGGTAGGTAAAAGTACTGAGCGTAAGCTGGGTTAGTGAGCATCATAGAGAAGATTAGCCTAGGCCTATGGGAAGTCTCAAACTTCACCTACGATGTATAAGACGCACTCCTATATCAACCGGTCAGATTCAGAAAAAAAAGCTTTTAGTGTATTTAAGCATATATTGTTGAAAACAGTCTAGCTGTGCATTACACAAGCAGAAACATAGCTGTATAAAAGCAATGTAGCAGTACAAGCAAGCAATAAGAATATTAATAATACAAATAATAAAATAATCATAAAGAAGATTGGCCTAGGCCTACGGGAGGTCTCAAACATAGCTGTATAAAAGCAATTTAGCAGTACAAGCAATCAATAAGTATACACAAGACATCTCAATAGCAATAATAATAATAATAATAATAATAAATATTATACGCACGGACATATAAGACGCACCCCCATTTCAACAGGTCAGATTCAGGAAAAAGTTTTTAGTGTATTTAAGCATATATTGTTGAAAACAGTCTAGTTGTGCATTACACAAGCAGAAACATAGCTGTATAAAAGCAATTTGGCAGTACAGGCAGGCAATAAGAATACACAAGACATCTATATAGCAGGAAATAATAATAATAATAATAAAATTTCTTCTTACATCATTTCCAACACTACAACCTTTTCGTTTTTTAATACAATTTGTTGAAATTCAAAACCTGTGTTTGTTTTTTCTTCGCCACCATACGCTCCTGTTAACCTTGTAGCGTTACTTTCGTATTTTGCCTGGAGAGTTGTCTGCCCGTTTAGTTTGCTGTTGCCCGCTAGGGGCTGGTTATATTTAAGAGGCTGGTTTGAACGTCTATTTCTCTCTTTTCCGGTTGCTCGACCCACGAGGCACGACTATGGGTTAGACTCTGGTCTACCCCCCTCTTGCTGGGGCTTTTGCCCCCCCCCCTACATTGCTGTAAGTGATTTATACAGCATGGACTATTCTTAGTCTCATGTCTGTACTTTTATGTTTTCCCTTCTACTTTTGTATGTATGTATATGTACACCTTGTATTATCCAGTACCCTGTTTATCCATCTGCTGTATACCTATTAAATGTTTTGTATATCAACCCTTGTCGGAGTTTGTATCTTCAAGTATATATCACTTTAAATCCTACAACCTTAATTATAACAACACGAGCAATAAAATAAGGATGCATGGAGTTTAGTGTAGGTAAAAGTACTGAGCGTAATCTGGGGTTAGTGAGCATCATAGAGAAGATTAGCCTAGGCCTACGGGAGGTCTCAAACTTCATCTACGATGTATAAGACGCAGGGCAATTTTTCAGCCAAAATTTTGGAAAAAAGTGCGTCCTATATGCCGTCAAATACGGTAGCTATACGTAAAGTCGTCGGGGCGGCCTAAAGTCGGTATCAGCCAGACAGCAAGAGAGTCTATCCCTTTTCACTAGCGCTAGACCAAGGAGATTATTTTAGCGTCTGAGATGGAGCGCCACACCTTACATCAGCTCCTCACTTTACCGCACAGATCCCTGTGCTACTCATACGCTGAGTTGGCGAGGGCCGGTATCGAAACAAGAAGCTTGTGGTTTCTAGCCAAACGCTCTACCGACAGAGCTAACCCGGACCCTTAGGTTGCTATATTCACGAATAATATTCAATGATATTATGAAGGCACGTGGGGTAATGAGTCGTAGTAAAAGGACTCGACTACCCGAGTTCAAATCTTGGACGCACCCGTTTGCATTTCACATAGCGCTAATACCCTCTGGAATTGTATGCATCCAACTATTCTCCTTCCAACTAGGGGTAAATAGTAGGGCAATCTGGGCTCTTTAACCTTCGGTAGATAACCAGTCTAGGAAAAGGAAAATTCTGATTTCAAACCTATAAAACTCCGCTTAAGAAATTGGCCTTGAGTCACAAAATATTATATTATATATATATATATATATATATATATATATAAAGTCAGTATCAGCTAAACAGCGAGGGAGTCTATCCCCTTTTCACAAGCGCTAGACCAAGGAGATTATTTTAGCGTCTGTGATGGAGCGCCACACCTTCCATCAGCTCCTTACTTTACCACACAGATCCCTGTGCCACTCATACGCTGAGTTGGCGAGGGCCGGTATCGAACCAGGAAACTTGTGATTCCTAGCCGAACGCTCTACCTACAGAGCTAAACCGGCCCTAAAGAGTGCTCAATACCAGTAATAAATAGGAAAATCATATGATTCCATCCTCATTATTTAGGTACTATATGACAATGATGATGAACAGTTCGATAGTAATGAAGTGAATTTGTTAATGTTTATTTTGTCCATGTGTTGAGTCAGCATTCCGACAAATACCCTGTCAACCCTACCTCCCCCCAGCCGTGGGGAATTAAACTAAAACCTCTGATGGCTGCCCGTTTAGCGCCGATTGTGCCGGTTGTTAATTAAAATTGGAGAGTTTTATCTTCAATGCGAAATATCATATTTCAAGTTATTAGTCAGTCGAAGTTGACTTTTTTTCATTTTTCTTCTTTTAAAAAAACAGTTTAAGTTGCAAGCGAGTTCGGTTGGTGCCGTTTGGGTAGTGGTCTTCAAAACATATGTGTGTGTAATATTATCTGCATTATTCGGACTATTGTCCTCATCTTCATTGTTATCTGTACAACGTTTCGGCCGATATGCCCTCCGGCCTTCTTCGGGTATTTCTTGTCGGTTTTTGGACTCGGGAACCTTCTTTTTGGACTCGGGAACCTTCTTTTTGGACTCGGGAACCTTCTTTTTGGACTCGGGAACCTTCTTGTCGTAATCGGGAGCCATCACGGAACTTTGAACCTAACCCTTTATTCAGTCCATGGGGGTATCCTGTTCTCATTCCGCTAACCATAGCTGGGGTAGAGGCGTTAAGCTGTGTTAATTATTATTCTATGTTACTGCGGCCCTTGTTCAGGATTGAACCTGCAATCTAGAGATAACTGTCACTTAGAACTGTCTTAACTAACTCCTTTATCCACTAGGCCATGTGTCCCGATAACGACAAGAAGGTTCCCCATTTACGACAAGAAAGTTCCCTAGAGAGTCCGAAAAGAAAGTTCCAGAGTCCGAAAAGGTTCCCGAGTCCGACAAGAAATACATGAAGAAGGCCGGAGAGCATATCGACCGAAACGTTGTACAGATAACACTGACGGTGAGAACAATAGTCCGAATAACGCAGATAATACTAATCATCAAGCCTCATCTCAAACATTCAGAGAAATATGTATGTGTACAAACGAAAGTTAGGAATTAGATAAATATATACATTATTTACCAACCCCTCCGCACGAGCAGGATGTTACACAAGGTCAATTTATCGAGCGTAGTTTAACAGGTTTAATTCAGCGTTTATCTTCAATGTAACCCATGGCTGGATTTTATATTTGAGTTGATGCGTATGAGCATGAATGTGTTCAACGAGTCTCTCGATCAACTGTAGCATAATTATTATGGTCCACGGAGAATTTGGGGATTGAAAGGAGAAAGAGAGGAAGAAGAAATAAGAACAAACAAAGGTTAAAATTTGGAAGAGTAAACACACAACGAAGTAAGAGCAATGACCGTAGAAAGCCCCCGAAAATAGATTTAGAAATAAAAACGGAAGTTCCGGGTTTCCGGGACGAGAAAGCAGGGAGGAGAAAAATCTGCCCTTTTCACCTTGGTTCTGGTGGGAGTCAGATGTGGCTCCTGGTTCCCCGGATGGGTCAGATATAGTAGTAGCAAACATGATTTATGACAATGTAATTTGACCGTACCTTCCTTCTCTCTCTCTCTCTCTCTCTCTCTCTCTCTCTCTCTCTCTCTCTCTCTCTCTATCTATCTTTCCTTCTTTCTGAAAAAAAACTCACGAGCCTAAGAAATCACAGACACCGTTTTTATAAATGGTAACCTACGGCATTCCGTTAACCATCCCCTTGTATCATCAACTAAGCCGCTTCGATCATCCCATACTATGAACGACGACGACGAAGAAGAAGAAGAAGAAGAAGAAGAAGAAGAAGAAGAAGAAGAAGAAGAAGAATACAAAGGAAAAAAAGATGAAGAAGAATGTAAAGAAAGAAGAAGAATGCAGAGAATAATGTAAAGAAGAAGAAAAAGGATGAAAAGAAAGAAAGAAAGAAATAAGAAGAAGAAAAAGAAGAAGAAGAAGAATGCAAAGACAAAAAGAAAGAAAGAAAGAAGAAGAAAAAGACGAAGAACAATGTAAAGAAAGAAGAACAATGTAAATAACAATGCTAAGAAGAAAAAGAAGAAGGATGCAAAGAAAGAAAGAAAGAAGAAGAAGAAGAAGAAGAAGAAGAAGAAGAAGAAGAAGAAGAAGAAGAAGAAGAAGAAGGAAAGAAAGAATAAAAAGAAGAATGCAAAGAAGGAAAGAAAGAAAGAAAGAAAGAAGAAAGAAAGAAAGAAAGAAATGAAGAAGAAGAAGAATGCAAAGAAGGAAAGAAAGAAAGAAAGAAGAAGAATGCAAAGAAAGAAAGAAAAAAGAAAGAAAGAAGGAGGAAGAAGAATTCAAAGAAAGAAAGAAAGAAAGAAAGAAAGAAAGAAAGAAGAAGCCAGATAAGCCCATTCACAAAAGAATTAACACGCTCTTCACGTGACCAGCTCTCTTCTCTCAACGAGACGTGGCTAACATATATTTCATGTTAATAGCGGAAGACGCGAGATCACAACGAGACTTTCGATGTCGTCTGCGTGATTACCGAGTGACAAGTGTTCGGTAATAAATTCGGCTCTTCAAGAGATCTTAACGTCTTTCGTACAATATAAATATTTTATGGGCGTAACCAAATCTGACCGTTATTATTTGAATGGTGTTTTAGAGGCGAGAGGCCTTCGAAAGTGAAAAGTCTGAGGTCGATTCGATATAAAACACGAAATCAACCGGAACTGTACGAATCACAAGCAGAACAATTACGAGCAAATATTTATTTAGTTTGTTTTATTATATATACTAGCAAAAAAAAAAAAAAACGCTCTCCGGGCGATGTAAAAAATTATTTTTGAAAGATATTACTTGAGGAGCTAGAAGTTAAAAATTAAATGTCGGAGAGTTTGAACCATAAATTATGAAATCATCAAATTTATTAAAGGAGTAAAAAAAAAAAATAAAACAATTTGAAATCGAAACTAAGTTCTATTAACTTTGAATATCTATTGAAATAAAACAAACTATATATAAATATATGATACTGGGGATATACCTATTAAAACTTGTTTTAAAAAACAATGAGGACTGTCTAATGTTGCATGCTCAAATTTTGAGTGTATTTATTCTATGTTATGACGATTTCGGGTATAATAACGTAAGCAGCTACGTAGTTTTTGTTACAGACAAAAACCGGAAGCGAATCTCCATTATTAATAGACTTGCAAATATATGTACCCTCCAGGTACAAGTATTTTAGTTTTAATGTAATAAAATATTATATTAAATTAGAAAGGCTAATGAAGCTATATAAGAATGCAGATAAAAAAATATTTAAAACAGAGGGGGGTATAATAAAAAAATAGAACAACTGAAACGCACTCTTCCATCACTCCCGTCTTTCATTGTTAAAATTTACTAATTTAACTATTTAGTTAAAATAGGAAGTAAAGAATAAAATTACAGTTATTTCTTCTTGTTAATTGATTTCTTTTTAGAATTATCTCTGAGATTTTTGTGCATATTCATTAAGGTAAAACCAAACGAATAGAAAACAATAATACTTAGCACATATTTATTAAAATCAATTTTTCTATATGTTGAGAAAAAAGAAAAGAAAACATTATGAAAGGTGCCTACCTAGCGATTCTGGAGCTGAGAAATTAGCCCGCTTGTCGGATATCTTTTTAGTGTGTTTGTTAGTCATGCTTATGTAAATTTACTCTTCATTTTGATTGGTTGACACCTTTATATAAACCCTTCTCTTTTTTGGTGTTAGCAGTTATTTTTTCAACTATCCTTGTCTCCACCAGGGTGTCCAGTGAGCTTCGGCCGCTGGATCAGGTGGAGTAAATTAATAGCGTCGATCCCATCATTGCAACCTTTAACTACCTTCAGAATCAAGGAAGTTGCTTTTTTTCCCCTATTTTTCCCACTATCGCAGGTAGTAGCACTTTTCGTGGGTCGGCCACTCCCCAAGTGGCGATTCGCCCTATTATTTTGACGTTTTTTTCCAATATGTAAATTAGCCTTCCCGTTCACACTATAAACCGCTATTTTGTTATATATACTAGCAAATATATGCACCCTCCGGGTGCAAGTATTTAAGTTTTAATATAATAAAATATCATATTAAATTAGAAAGGCTAATGAAACTGAATAAGAATGCAGATAACAAATTTGGAACAGAGGGGGGTATGCTTGAGAAATAGAACAACTTTGAAACTAACTCTTCCATCATTTTCCATTACTCCCCTCTTTCATTGGTAAATTTTCCTAATTTAACTATTTAGTTAAAATAGGAAGTAAAGAACAATATTAGTTATTTTTTCTTGTTAATGGATTTCTTTTAAGATTTATCCCCGAGATTTTTGCTCATATTCATTAAGATAAAACCAAACAATTAAAAATCAATAATACTAAGTATATATTTATTAAAATCCAATTTTTAAGATCAATATGCAAATCAGCCTTCCCATTCACACTATAATCCGCTATTTTGTTGTATATATAAATACAATTGCATGTTCTGTGTATGTAGATATGGTCAACAGTCTTAATGATGTAAAACAGTTTTATTAATAATTGAGGTTTAAATAAAAAATAAAATCATAGAGAATGTGATGTAAATAACGAGGGAAAGTGTGATTTGTATAGTAATATAGTTTCGGTTACAGACAGAAAAACACACAATCTCCATTATAATAATAATATATATATATATGTGTGTGTGTGGTGTGAAAAATATGCAGGGGAATTATTCGGTTATTTCCTATAAGTCCAACATAAACATAGGGTACTGATAAATTATTCATTTATTTTCACATTAAACTAACCCTAGCCCTAAACCTAACCCTAACCCTAACCCCGTCTTCTTTTTTCCTAGTAGATCAATAAATAAATAAATGTTGGACTTATAGGAAATAACCCTTATTTCTTTATGTATGACAATATTCGAACGTTTCAGAGATTCTTTTCTTTTTTTTCTTTTTTTTTTTTTTTGTAAGCCAGGAAGACTGAATGTCATGGCGGTGGATATTTTTTTTGTGTTTTTTAGCTAGCTGTCTTGTCATCGACTCGTAAACCGTGAACATTGGTTATCTCTCCGTTTGACATTTGGGTTAATACCATAAAACTATTTTTTATCCCCACCCTAAAGTCAAACCTACCGCCACTAACGCTTTTAACATGACAAGGAGTAACACTGTTTTTCCCCAAAACATTTCTATGCACGCACTTGTTTGTCGTAATATGCGAATCATACAAGATAGTACGAGAAAATAAATTAATAAAAAGAAGGAGGAAAAAAGAGAAAAAAAAGCAATCATTTACAACCGTAATATTGAGAATAATTGTCGGTAACGAATTGGAGACCCGCCCCCTAAGGTGTAACGAAGTGTGACTGCTCAGCCATCGCAATCAATTCAACATATCAACTAGAGAAGGGCAGTCATCTGTAAAAAGAGTAACACGAATCGACCGTCTCTTACGACGTACGAAGTCCAGAATGCAAATAGCGGCGCCCACCAGTCATTAAGTAGAGACTTACCGACAGCCTGCCACTGATATTTACATAACACCACGAACAGTCACTCTAAGTTAACTATCAAATAAAGGGAGGTTACTCTAACCTACCCATACATGACCCTTCCCCCCTGTGACCACGGGATGATTTAACGTGGTCATCTTTGCCCATATGCGCCTGAGTACCTGTGCGATTGTCTATGCGTTTGTAGGGACAAGTTTTTTCTAAAACTCAATCATTTGCTTCATCAGCTCCAAATCTTGTTGGTTCATTGTAACTGGTGGAACAGTCATGTCTGGTTTATGAATCCTTAGAAAGTACTCGACGTGAACTTGATAATTCCTTGTAGTTCAAAAAAAATCCTGCGTTCACAGCGCCATGTAAGGAGAGTAACATGAATCGACCGTCTTATACGACGTACGAAGTCCAGAATGCAAATGGCGGTGCCCACCAGTCATTAAATAGAGACTTACCTGCCACTAATATTTGCATGACACCAGCAACGCTCACTCTATGTTAACTATCAATAAAGTGAGGTTACTCTAACCTACCCACACATCATCGAGAATAGTGGTAATTTATGAGGAAGTGCGTCCCGGTCTCCTGCCTCGAAAATTGCTACCGGTGACTATCAAAATAACAACCCCAGCTCGTCGAAATTCTTGTTTATTTTATCGTAATTTGTCGTAATTCTTGTTTAGATATTAAGAAATGGATATATAGTTTGGAATAGACTGAGATAGATAGATAGATAGATAGATAAACAAACAAAATAATATAGATAGAATAATGACAAATGGATAGATAGATATTTTCGACAAGTAAATGTATTGAGGGGGTCACTCTTTTTTTTTGTCGTAATTCTGTTTATTTAAACTAAAACAAGACATTAAACAAACCTGAATAAAAAAATTCTTAGTAATTTAAAGTAATATAGATAAATATGAACAAATTGAGATAGATAGATAGATAGATATAAAGATGGATAGTTTTGAATAGACTGAGCTGGTTCGAATTTTAATAGTCACCGGGTAGCAATTTTTGAGGCAGGAGACCGGGATGCACTTCCTTATAAATTACCTGAATAGTTATAGTGACGACTGCCCTTTAGGACTAGACTTTCGTAAATAGACGATAGTCATCGGTATCAAATCAGGATATCAACTAGGAAGGGCTGATTTACTAACGTTCAGTCGTAAAGCGCAGCCAACACCCCCACACCAGTCACAACCACCCAAGCACCCCCCTGCCACCATTGTCTAAAACAACTAAGGATTGGGTTTATTTCCCCATAAAGAGGGAATGCTGACGGACAAAAGACACTTTTTTCCTGGGCATGACGTTATACTAGCGTCCCCAATCCTAGAGCTTTGAGGATTGTGCGTATACATTTATCGCAATTACTTCCCAGGTCCACTCTAACCTGTAGTGGTAGTACCTGTAGAGGTTAGATGGACGAAAAATGAGTTTTAAAAGAAGTAGCACCATATGACTTTTAGGCACCCCCTTTTTCGATCTCGTTTCATCAGGACATTTTTTAATTTAACACCGTCAAAAATCCGGTTGTTTGTTAGGGCTACGATTAGCGGTTAGGTTTAGGGAGGCTAGGGTTAGAGTTAGGGGTTAGTTTTATAATTTAAAAAAACCTCTAAAAATTCATCTGTTAACAAACAACCGGATATTGACAGTGTAAATGAAAAAAAATGTCCTGGCCCTGTGCAGAACAGAAAATTGCTGATCATTGTAGTTGATTTTATTAAGGATAGTTTGTATTGTTTGATGTAAAAAAAACATCATGGGTGATGTGTTCCATTTTTTTAAAAGTATATTTTAGATATAACATAGATTACATTGAAATGTATGAAAAGTTTTTCCTTTTCTCTTTTCTCTTTCGCTCTATCAAAAAAAATTGTGATCAATAAAAGTATGTCATTATTTTTTTAAAATCCTATACCATCTTATTTATAATGGAGATTGTGTGTTTTTTCTGTCTGTAACCGAAACTATATTACTATTCAAGTAACAATTCCCCTTGGTTATTTACGTCACCTTCTACAGGATTTTATTTTTATTTAAACCTCAATTATATAAAACTGTTTGACATTATTGATACTGTTGCCTTACCTAAATACTAATAACATGCATTGTATTTTATATCAACAAAATACCAGTTTCAGTGTAACGTAAAGCTAATTTGCATTTGATATTAAAAAAACTGATTTTAATAAAAATGTGCTTGGTATTATTGATTTCTAATTGTTTGGTTTTATCTTAATGAATATGAGTAAAATCTCTCAATAAATCTAAAAAATTCATTAACAAGAGAAATAATTGTAATTTATTTCTTTACTTCCTATTTTAACTAAATAGTTAAATTAGGAAAATTTAGCATTGAAAAACGAAGTGATGAAGAGTAAGTTTCAGTTGTTCTATTTTTTCCGATTATACCCCTCTGTTTCAAATCTGTTTATCTGAATTCTTATTCAGTTTCGTTAGCCTTTCTAATTTAACAATATTTATTATATTAAAACTTAAATACTTGCACCCGGAGGGTGCATATATTTGCAGTATATAATATATTTAAAGTTATCGGAACTGTTTCCATTTCAATTGTCTTTCTTTCTTTCTTTTTTACTCCTTTAATAAATTTGACGATTTTACATACTTATGGAACACACTCTTGAACATTGAATTTTCAGCTCCCATCCCCTCAGGCAATATCTTTTTTAAAATTTGTTTACATCGCCCGGAGGGTGTCTTTATATTTGGACTAGTAAAATTAATTTTCAATGCAGTTTTTAGGTAAATCAATGTATAATAGTAACGCAATTTCATCTCCAAACATGAGACAAATCATTAAAAGAATCTAGTTAAATGAATAAACATTCGGTCACCAAAGAAACTGGATGAAAATATAAGGGATGAGGCCGGTTGTAGCTCAGGGTCAGGTAGAGCGCTTCAAACCTAAGGGAAAATCCAAACAAGGATTAACACTTCGGGTTCGATAGGCCCTCACCAACTGAGCGTATAAGTAGTACAGAGATCTGTGCGGTAAAGTTAAGAGCTAATGGTAGGTGTGGCACTTTACCTTAGACGCGAAAAACAATCCCCTTCGTCTAGCGCTAGCAAAAAAGGAGATAGACTCCCTCACTGTCTGGACTGATACCGACATTAGGCCGCCCGATCAACTTTACTCTTTTTACGTATAAAAAGCATTATAAACTAAACTAGTCCAAAAAAATCAATGTATAATAGCAAAAATTCATCTCCACACATTGCAAAAAAAAAAAAAGAAGATAAAGCTTTTGTCATTATGAAAGATGTAATTGAGTTCATCAGCCTTTGAAAACATAACGCGGACAGCAGTTTTTGTCTGCTAACAAAAAGTTTTCGACGCCCTAGGCATTAATTTATTAGAATTTATTATTTGCCGGATATTCTAATAATTTTAGACATCAATTAAATGAAATGTTTTGTTTTCGTTTGGTGGGTGTATTGGATTGTTTTAGGTAGAATTGGCGTTAGTCGGAAATGAAATAAAACAGTCCATTCTCGCTCGATGTCAACTGTTGAAAACGTAGTTCTTTTCTTTTATTTTTATCTTAACCTAATATTAAATTGACGCTGTCGTTGTCTCATCGAATCAGAATTATTATGCCGAGCAGAAACATGCGAGATGCTTTTCTAAGAAACGGTTTCGGAAATTTTAATTGAAATAGATTTATTTTTTACTTCGCTCTTTCAAAGCAGATTCGATGAGTGATTAGAACAGACTTTCGATTTGAAATATAATACAAAAACAGTTTTGAGAAAGGCCTTTCCAATTACCAATATATATATATATATATATATATTTATATATATATATATATATATATACAAAACAGTGGAAATGACTCGTCGATTCGAGTTCAATTCCTAGACGAAGCTGTTGGCATTTAACAATAGCGCTTAATAGGTATGAATCCATATATTCTCCCTCCAGCTATGGGTAAATATTAGGGCAGACTGGGCCCTTCAGCCTTGGGTAGGTAACCAGTCTAGGAGACCGATACTCTGAATTCAAAATTCCACCAGCTTATGGGTTAAATAGTTTAGTAGGACAGACTGGGCCTTCAGCCTTGGGGTAGGTAACTAGTCTAGGAGAGGGATAACTCTGAATTCAAAATTCCATCCAAGATTATGGGTTAAATAGTAGGGCAGACTGGGCCCCTCAGCCTTTGGGTAGGTAACCAGTCTAGGAGAGGGATACTCAGAATTCAAAATTCCTGAGGTCGGTCGTTGATTGGGTTTGTGGCGAACCCTTGATGCACCAATTTCTTTCCTATCGACTGTGCCAAAAAGTGTGGATGGGCCACCAATCCTTCACCACTTATAAACAAATCATTGTGTTGATATATACTTTATTCAACAATGCTTCTAAAAAACAAGCATCCAAAAATCTTATATATAGATATATAAACCATAGCAAATTCCAGGAAACAATGTGTCTTGTACAATATGTAACAAAGTATGTAAGTCAGCTTCAGGTCTTAGGAAGATCTTATGGTGGTGCATAAGAAATATAGATAGATAAAGATAGATAGATAGATAGATAATGACAGACTAGGAATAGATAGATAGATAGATAAGATGATAATGAACAAACCAGAATGAAAAGATAGATAGATAGATAGATAGAATAGATGATAGAATAGATAATGAACAAACTAGGATAAGATAGATAATAGATAGATAGATAATGAACAAACCAGAATGAAAAGATAGATAGATAGATAGATAGATAGATAGATAATGAACAAACTAGGATAGAATAGTAGAACAGATAGATGAATAGATAATGAACAAACCAGAATGAAAAGATAGATAGATAGATAGATAGATAGATAGATAATGAACAAACTAGGATAGATAGATAGATAGATAGATAGAAATAGATAAATGAACAACCAGAATGAAAAAGATAGATTAGATAGATAGATAGAATAGATAGATAGATAGAAGGAAAACAGACAGAGAGACTGAAATGAATGAAAAAGAGACAGAAGTTGTATACGAGGCCTGAAGACAGACAGACAACAGAACAGATAAGATAGTAATAGATAGATAGACCTGATATCTATAAATACAAAAAAAAGTGTCAGTGTGATGAATACTAAATGTTAGAGCATGATATCAGTTCTGAAAACCGATTTAATATTTCGAATGCAGCTAGCGAAATGCAAAAACCATAGTAACGTCATTAGGTGCGCACGACCCAATCTGAAAGATATGGGTATCGACTCACAGATGAACTTATAGTTGATCTTGAAATAAACGATGTAATTGAAAGAAAGAAAGAAAGATGGATAGATGGATAGATTAATGAACAGACTAAGATGATAGAGAGAAGAAAGATATATATTTTTGGACTATACAACTTGCGTGTATGTTGTTTCGGACTAACGACTATTGCTACTACTAACGGCGACTACTACAACTGGTTTAGCCCAGTTCTTTACCGTGACGCATTGTTAATATAAGCCCATTCATTTTGTAAAGCAATTTCGAATTTTGAAATATTTGAATTTAAAAAGACAAATTTGTAATCGTTAGAGTGATGGAAAATAACCGATTAGTTTGATAGACATGTAGTGATCTTTGCTGAACATGTAGTAGTAACTGTTCATTGGTTGGTTCGTTATGTGACTACCCAGCTCTGGGAAAGGTTTGGGTGTTATCAAGGTAAAACTAGCGATCGAAGTCATTCTGAAATATTGTATAATATTTGTTTGGATACAAAAAAAGGGTGTCTGTGGTGAGTAATACTAAATGTTTAGAGCAGATATCAGTTCTGAAAAACCGACTTAATATTTTTGAATGCGCTAGCGAAATGCAAACCATACTAACGTCATTAGTCGCACGACCCAATCTGAAAGGATATGGGATCGACTCACAGATAACTTTAAGATAGTTTGATCTTGAAATAACGATGTAATTGATTCGGAAACAGCTTGGGAAAATCTCGGTATTGTTCTGTTGATATTCAGAAAGCATAATTGGGTTAAATTAGTGTGTAGTAATTAAATTAAGCTCTTTAAAAATATGGGCGGAAGTCGAGAGGATGGGCGACCGCGGGAACAGGTTATCCAATCAACAATTGGATTTTAAGTCGTAGATTAAATAATCGTCTTTCTTGGACTTGTCCTCTATTGAAATTGGCTAATTGATTCCCTTTAAGTTCACCCTCTCTCTCTCTCTCCTCTCGTCTCTCTCTCTTCTCTCTTCTCTCTCCACATATATAATATATATTATATATCATACTGACATATGTATTAAACAGTTTAAAACAGTCTCTTACATATATAATATATTATTATATATATATATATATATAATATAATATATATATGATATAAATATTGATATATATATATATATGATAATGAATATATTAAATATATTGAATATGATATATATATATATATAATAATTATAATATGATATAATAATGAATATATATATATATGATATATATTATATATATGGGATTATAATATATATATAATATTATATATAAATATAATAATATATAGATATAATTGAATATATATAAGTTGGTGTAATATATATATATATAGATATATATATATATATTATATCAAGTGTGTAAAGTATACCCTTCAATTGGAGTACTGCGAAGTAATCGATGGGTTATCCGCTGAGTAAGTACAATGTTAGCCACACTGCGACCTCACTAATCGAACGTGTCCGAATAATATAAAATAATAATATTATATAAGTTTAACATTATGTTTGAAACAATAAAAGAAAGAACTAATGTTAAAACTGGGTAAACGTTCTAAATAGCGATTATATGGTCACAGTACCAAAAAGTGATATATGTTGTTATAGCGGGTCTTGTCAACTCCTTCCAAATTTCACGACCAAACTAAAAAAGTATTTGGTACCGCGGCGGTCGTCTTGTCTATAAAAAGGTACACGCGGAAATATATCGTCACCAAGCTGCTAGCTTTTATTTTCGGCTCGGTCTCGTGCGGTTATTTTCGGAAGAGGTGGAAAAGGCAGAGGAAAGAGCAGAGGGACACTGATAAAATAACTGTGATCCCACAACTAGGACCAGGAGCCCGTCCGAAATCCCTACGCTGTCGGAAAAAAAGAGAACGATATTCTTGTTCGTCGTTCCTCATCACCACGAATGACTCCGTTGTTCCGGTCAACACCGAAACTACCGGTTGGCTTTCAAATTATCATTCGGGAGTCATGCCCCGGTCAAATTTCAACAAAACCGTTTGTGTCATAAACTTTTTTAAACCTTTACTCTCTCTTATTTCTTTCTTCCTCTCTTTTCTATAGTTAGTCCTCCCAAAAACTCAGGACCTTCATCATCTCGCTACAAACAACATTTTTTCCTTTATTTTTTGAACCACACAACACACCACACACACACCACACACCACACACACAATACTATATTATATAATATATATATAAACTGTTAATTTCTAACTAACTATATTCTCCTTATATATATTAAATATAATATATATATATTTAATATATATATATTATAAATTATAATATATATATATAATAATTGGTATACAGAGGAGTAGCCCTATTCTTGTTCTATACCATTTATAATAAGGTGAATTAGTTCTACTTAGTAGTAGTAGTCAATCGTTGTTCAGTAACAACACACGCAGGTTGATCGTCCACAGGGGCTATTTATCCCTTGCAGGCTCGTGGGGTTTCTTTTCAGAGAGAAGGAGAGAGATAGGAGAAAAGAGAAGAGGGTACGGGTCAAAAGTACGCTATTCCCTAATCATGTCCAGTAACACCGCCCGGGGGAACTAGAGCCCGGTTTGACTACCACTAAGAGCCAAGGGCGGAAAAAGGCAATATTCCTCTCCTCTCCTTTCTCGTCCCGGCATCACACCGTTTTCCGGTCAAAACCCGGAACTTCCCGTTTTTTATTCTTTAAATCTATTTCGGGGTCATTCTAACGGTGATTGCCGTTTTACCTCTCTCTGTGTTTACTCTTCCAAATATTAAACCATTATTGTTCTTATTTCCTTCCTTCTTTCTCCTTTCAATCCCAAATTCCTCCGTAGACGCATAATATTACGCAAAATTTTTTAATTAATGCAAGTTATTCTAAACCCCACCCACATGGACGAGCTATTGTTANACTCTCTCTCCTCTTCTCTCTCTATCTATCTTTCCTTCTTCTCTGAAAAAAAACTCACGAGCCTAAGAAATCACAGACACCGTTTTTATAAATGGTAACCTACGGCATTCCGTTAACACATCCCTTGTATCATCAACTAAGCCGCTTCGATCATCCATACTATAGAACGACGACGACGACGAAGAAGAAGAAGAAGAAGAAGAAGAAGAAGAAGAAGAAGAAGAAGAAAGAAGAAGAAGAAGAATACAAAGGAAAAAAGATGAAGAAAATGTAAAGAAAGAAGAAGAATGCAGAGAATAATGTAAAGAAGAAGAAAAAGGATGAAAGAAAGAAAGAAAATAAGAAGAAGAAAAAAAAGAAGAAGAAGAAGAATGCAAAGACAAAAGAAGAGAAAGAAAGAAGAAGAAAAAGACGAAGAACAATGTAAAGAAAGAAAAGAACAATGAAATAACAATGCAGAAGAGAAAAAGAAGAAGGATGAGAAGGAAAAGAAGAAAGAAAAAGAAGAAAAGAAGAAGAAAGAAAGAAGAAGAAGAAGATAAAGAAGAAGAAGAAGAAGAAGAAGAAGAAGAAGAAGAAAGAAGAAGAAGAAGAAGAAGAAGAAGAAAGAATAAAAAAGAGAATGAAGAAGAAAAGAAGGAAAGAAGAAGAAAAAAAAGAAGAAAGAAGAAAGAAAGAAAGAAAGAAAAAAGAAGAATGGAAGAAAGAAGAAAAGAAGAGAAAAGAAGAAGAAGAAGAAGCAAGAAGAGAAAGAAAGAAAAGAAAAGAAGAAAGAAGAGAAGAAGAAGAAAGAAAGAAAGAGAAGAAGAATGAAAGAAGAGAAAGAAGAAAAAAAGAAGAGAAGACAAAGAGAAGAAAGAAAGAAAGAAGAGAATGAAGAAATGCAAAAGAAAGAAAGAAAGAAGAAAGAAAGAAAGAAAGAAGAAAGAAAGAAGAGCCAGATAAGCCCATTCACAAAAGAATTAACACGCTCTTCACGTGACCAGCTCTCTTCTCTCAACGAGACGTGGCTAACATATATTTCATGTTAAATAGCGGAAGACGCGAGATCACAACGAGACTTTCGATGTCGTCTGCGTGATTACCGAGTGACAAGTGTTCGGTAATAAATTCGGCTCTTCAAGAGATCTTAACGTCTTTCGTACAATATAAATATTTTATGGGCGTAACCAAATCTGACCGTTATTATTTGAATGGTGTTTTTAGAGGCGAGAGGCCTTCGAAAGTGAAAAGTCTGAGGTCGATTCGATATAAACACGAAATCAACCGGAACTGTACGAATCACAAGCAGAACAATTACGAGCAAATATTTATTTAGTTTGTTTTATTATATATACTAGCCAAAAAAACGCTCTTCCGGGCGATGTAAAATAATATTTTGAAAGAATTTTTGAGGAGCTAGAAGTTAAAAATTAAATGTCGGAGAGTTTGAACCATAAATTATGAAATCATCAAATTTATTAAAGGAGTAAAAAAAAAAATAAAACAATTTGAAATCGAAACTAAGTTCTATTAACTTTGAATATCTATTGAAATAAAACAATATATATAAATATATGATACTGGGTGTTACCTATTAAAACTTGTTTTAAAAAACAATGAGGACTGTCTAATGTTGCATGCTCAAATTTTGAGTGTATTTATTCTATGTATGACGATTTCGGGTATAATACGTAAGCAGCTACGTAGTTTTTGTTACAGACAAAACCGGAAGCAATCTCCATTATTAATAGATTGCAAATATATGTACCCTCAGGTACAAGTATTTTAGTTTTAATGTAATAAAATATTATATTAAATTAGAAAGGCTAATGAAGCTAATAAGAATGCAGATAAAAAATTAAAAAGAGGGGTATAATAAAAATAAAACAACTGAAACCACTCTTCCACTCCCGTCTTTCATTGCAAATCTACTGATTCTGAATAAATGAAGTACATTCGATATACTATATGTACAATGATGTTAATTTCATTCTAATGAAGATTAATTGATCATAGTTTATAATGGATGTAAATAAATAAAATGATGCATCCATGCAGATTTAATCTAAATATTTTAAAATAGAAGTAAAGAATAAAATTACAGTTATTTCTTTGTAAGATTTCTTTAGCTGCTGATTTTTGTGCATATTCATTAAGGTAACCAAACGAATAGAAAACAATAATACTTAGCACATATTTATTAAAATCAATTTTTCTATATGTTGAGAAAAAAAAAAGAAAACATTATGAAAGGTGCCTACCTAGCGATTCTGGAGCTGAGAAATTAGCCCGCTTGTCGGATATCTTTTTAGTGTTGTTTGTTATCATGCTTATGTAAATTTACTCTTCATTTTGATTGGTTGACACCTTTATATAACCCTTCTCTTTTTTGGTGTTAGCAGTTATTTTTTCAACTATCCTTGTCTCCACCAGGGTGTCCAGTGAGTTCGGCCGCTGGATCAGGTGGAGTAAATTAATAGCGTCGATCCCATCATTGCAACCTTTAACTACCTCGAATCAAGGAAGTTGCTTTTTTTCCCCTATTTTTCCCACTATCGCAGGTAGTAGCACTTTTCGTGGGTCGCCACTCCCCAAGTGGCGATTCGCCCTATTATTTTGACGTTTTTTTTTTCAATATGTAAATTAGCCTTCCCGTTCACACTATAAACCGCTATTTTGTTATATATACTAGCAAATATATGCACCCTCCGGGTGCAAGTATTTAAGTTTTAATATAATAAAATATCATATTAAATTAGAAAGGCTAATGAAACTGAATAAGAATGCAGATAACAAATTTGGAACAGAGGGGTATGCTTGAGAAATAGAACAACTTTGAAACTAACTCTTCCATCATTTTCCATTACTCCCTCTTTCATGGTAAATTTCCTAATTTAACTATTTAGTTAAAATAGGAAGTAAAGAACAATATTAGTTATTTTTTCTTGTTTAAGGATTTCTTTTAAGATTTATCCCCGAGATTTTTGCTCATATTCTTAAGATAAAACCAAACAATTAAAAATCAATAATACTAAGATATATTTTATTAAAATCCAATTTTTAAGATCAATATGCAAATCAGCCTTCCCATTCACACTATAATCCGCTATTTTTGTTGTATATATAAATACAATTGCATGTTCTGTGTATGTAGATATGGTCAACAGTCTTAATGATGTAAAACAGTTTTATTAATAATTGAGGTTTAAATAAAAAATAAAATCATAGAGAATGTGATGTAAATAACGAGGGAAAGTTGATTTGTATAGTAATATAGTTTCGGTTACAGACAGAAAAAAACACACATCTCCTTATATATATAATAATAATATATATATATATTGTGTGTGTGTGTGTGAAAATATTGCAGGGGAATTATTCGGTTATTTCTATAAGTCCAACATAAACATAGGGTACTGATAAATTATTATTTATTTTCACATTAAACTAACCCTAGGCCTTAAACACGATCCTAATACCTAACCCTAACCTAATACCCGTCTTCTTTTTTTCCTAGTAGATTCAATAAAATAAATATAATGTTGGACCGCTTGATAGGAAATAACCCTTATTATCTTTATGTATGACGATATTCGAACGTTTCAGTGATCTTTTCTTTTTTTTTCTTTTTTTTTTGTTAAGCCAGGAAAGACCTGAATGTCATGGGCCGGTGGATATTTTTTGTGTGTTTTTTTAGCTAGCTGTCTTGTCATCGACTCGTAAACCGTTGAACCATTTGGGTTAATACCATAAAAACTATTTTTATCCCCACCCTAAAGTCAAACCTACCGCCACTAACGCTTTTAACCATGACAAGGAGTAACACATGTTTTTCCCCAAAACATTTCTAAGCACGCACTTGTTTATTCGTAATATGCGAATCCTACAAGACAGTACGAGAAAATAAATTAATAAAAAAAGGAAAGAAAAAAAAAAGAGAAAAAAAAAGCAATCATTTACAACCGTAATATTGAGAATAATTGTCGGTAACGAATTGGAGACCCGCCCCCAAGGTGTAACGAAGTGTGACTGCTCAGCCATCGCAATCAATTCAACATATCAACTAGAAGGGCAGTCATCTGTAAAAAGAGTAACACGAATCGACCGTCTCATACGACGTACGAAGTCCAGAATGCAAATAGCGGCGCCCACCAGTCATTAAGTAGAGACTTACCGACAGCTACCCACTGATATTTGCATAACATCACGAACATTCACTCTAAGTTAACTATAAATAAAGGGAGGTTACTCTAACCTACCCACACATGCTCCTCCGCCCTGTGGCCACAAGATGATTTAACGTGGTCATCTTTGCCCGTATGTGCCTGAGTACCTGTGCGATTGTCCATGCATTTTGTGGGGACAAGTTTCTTGCTGCATCTCAATCATTTGCTTCATCAGCTCCAAATCTTGTTGGTTCATTGTAACTGGTGGAGCAGTCATGTCTGGTTTATGAATCCTTAGAAAGTACTCGACGTGAGTTTTGATAATTCCTTGTAGTTAAAAAAAAATCCTGCTTTAACAGCGCCATGTAAGGAGAGTAACATGAATCGACCGTCTTATACGACGTACGAAGTCCAGAATGCAAATGGCGGTGCCCACCAGTCATTAAATAGAGACTTACCTGCCACTAATATTTGCATGACACCAGCAACGCTCACTCTAAGTTAACAATCAATAAAGGGAGGTTACTCTAACCTACCCACACATCATCGAGAATAGTGGTAATTTATGAGGAAGTGCGTCCCGGTCTCCTGCCTCGAAAATTGCTACCCGGTGACTATCAAAATAGCAACCCCAGCTCGTCGTAATTCTTGTTTATTTATCGTAATTTGTCGTAATTCTTGTTTAGATATTAAGAAATGGATATAGTTTGGAATAGACTGAGATAGATAGATAGATAGATAGATAGATAAACAAACAAAATAATATAGATAGATATAAACAAATGAAGATAGATATTTTCGACAAGTAAATGTATTTGTGGGAGGGTCGCATCTTTTTTGTCGTAATTCTTGTTTATTTAAACTAAAAACAAGACATTAAACAAACATGAATAAAAAAAAATTCTTAGAATTTAAAGTAATATAGATAAATATGAACAAATTGAGATAGATAGATAGATAGATATAAAGATGGATAGTTTTGAATAGACTGAGCTGGGTCGTAATTTTAATAGTCACCGGGTAGCAATTTTTGAGGCAGGAGACCGGGATGCACTTCCTTATAAATTACCTGAATAGTTATAGTGATGACTGCCCTTTAGGACTAGACTTTCGTAAATAGACGATAGTCATCGGTATCAAATCAGGATATCAACTAGGAAGGGCTGATTTACTAACGTTCAGTCGTAAAGCGCAGCCAACACCACCAACACGGTCACAACCACCCAAGCAGCCCCCCTGCTCCCCATTGTCTAAAACAACTAAGGATTGGGTTTATTTACCCATAAAGAGGGAATGCTGACGGGACAAAGACACTTTTGTCCTGGGCCTGACGTCATACTGCGTCTAATGTGAAGTCCAATCCTAGAGCTTTGAGGAGTGTGGCGTATACATTTATCAATTACTCCCAGGTCGACTCTAACCTGTAGTGGTAGTACCTGTAGAGGTTAGATGGACGAAAAATGAGTTTTAAAGAAGTGGGACCATATGACTTTTAGGCACCCCCTTTTTCGATCTCGTTTCATCAGGACATTTTTTTATTTACACCGTCAAAATCCGGTTGTTTGTTAGGGGCTACGATTAGCGGTTAGGTTTAGGGTTAGGGGTTAGGGGTTAGTTTTATAATTTAAAAAAAACCTCTAAAAATCATCTGTTAACAAACAACCGGATATTGACAGTGTAAATGAAAAAAAATGTCCTGGCCCTGTACAGAACAGAAAATTGCTGATCATTGTAGTTGATTTTATTAAGGATAGTTTGTATTGTTTGATGTAAAAAAAAACATCATGGGTGATGTGTTCCATTTTTTTAAAAGTATATTTTAGATATAACATAGATTACATTGAAATGTATGAAAAGTTTTTCCTTTTCTCTTTTCTCTTTCGCTCTATCAAAAAAAAAGTATGTCATTATTTTTTAAAATCCTATACCATCTTATTATAATGGAGATTGTGTGTTTTTCTGTCTGTAACCGAAACTATATTACTATTCAAGTAACAATTCCCTTGGTTATTTACGTCACCTTCTACAGGATTTTATTTTTATTTAAACCTCAATTAATGATAAAACTGTTTGACATTATTGATACTGTTGGCCTTACCTAAATACTAATAACATGCAATTGTATTTATATATACAACAAAATACCAGTTTTCAGTGTAAACGTAAAGCTAATTTGCATATTGATATTAAAAAAACTGATTTTAATAAAAATGTGCTTGGTATTATTGATTTCTAATTGTTTGGTTTTATCTTAATGAATATGAGTAAAAATCTCTTCAATAAAACCTAAAAAAATTCATTAACAAGAAGAAATAATTGTAATTTTATTCTTTACTTCCTATTTTAACTAAATAGTTAAATTAGGAAAATTTAGCATTGAAAAACGAAAGTGATGAAAGAGTAAGTTTCAGTTGTTCTATTCCGATTATACCCCCCGTTTCAAATCTGTTTATCTGAATTCTTATTCAGTTTCGTTAGCCTTTCTAATTTAACATATTTTATTATATTAAAACTTAAATACTTGCACCCGGAGGGTGCATATATTTGCTAGTATATATAATATTTAAAGTTATCGGAACTGTTTCCATTTCAAATTGTCTTTCTTTCTTTCTTTTTTACTCCTTTAATAAATTTGACGATTTTACATACTTATGGAACACACTCTATGACATTGAATTTTCAGCTCCCATCCCCTCAGGCAATATCTTTTTAAAAATTTGTTTACATCGCCCGGAGGGTGTCTTTATATTTGACTAGTAAAATTAATTTTCAATGCAGTTTTAGGTAAATCAATGTATAATAGTAACGCAATTTCATCTCCAAACATGAGACAAATCATTAAAAGAATCTAGTTAAATGATAACATCTCGTCACCAAAGAAACTGGATGAAAATAATAAGGATGAGGGCCGGTTTAGCTCAGTCGGTAGAGCGTCAACCTAGGAATCACAAGGTACTGAGTTCGATACCGTCCCTCATCTACTGAGCGTATATATATTTACCAACTCCTCCGCACGAGCAGGATATGATACAAAGTCAATTTCTTAAGCGGAGTTCAACAGGTTGAATTCAGAGTTTTCCTTCTCCTAGACTGGTTGCCTAACCAAGGTTAAAGAGCCCGGTCTGCCCTATTATTTATCCATAGCTGGAGGAAGATTAGGATTCATACCTTTCCCAAGGGTATTGGCGCTAAGTGAAATGCAATTACCACATCCAGGATTTGAACACGGGGCGACGAGTCCATTTCCCATGACATTAACCATTACACCACGCACTTCCAGAGCGTATAAGTAGTACAGGGATCTGTGCGGTAAAGTTAAGAGCTAATGGTAGGTGTGGCACTTTACCTTAGAAGCTAAAAACAATCCCCTTCGTCTAGCGCAAGCAAAAAAGGAGATAGACTCCCTCACTGTCTGGCTGATACCGACATTAGGCCGCCCGTCA